>CM031241.1:339052180-339215279 GCA_018340775.1 Taxus wallichiana var. yunnanensis | reverse complement strand
TGTGGTTTAAAAAAAAAAGGACTCAAACAGACACGCGGAGCTCAAGTTATGACCTTGTCAAGTTCCTGCTAATTTTGGCGCATCATTCTCCTCTGCTTGAAAAAAACACAGCTCCTACAAGTTATCTTCTTCAAACTACTTCCATTTATCTGCATCCAACTTCTTAATCTCCCATTATGTGACCCAAGTATAGTCCTCTTGTTCTAGTCCTTTCCAATGTACCAAATATTTGTTGTATTTCTCATGTCAAGTGTCCATTGTTTTCTTATCTAGAATCTGATCCACTTCTTCTTTCTTCTTCACCAGAACATGTTGCCTCCAATCTACTACTTCATCAATAACATACCCTTCTGCACCATCCCCATAAAAAATACAAATATGAAACATTAAACACTTGAGAGTTATAAAAATTCCCTAGCAATTCTACCTCATAAGCATTATCATTTTTTTTTCACGATTTTGCAGGGACCAATCTTCTTGTATTCAACTTGTTATAGGTTTCTTTTGGAAACCTTTCCTTCCTCGATATACCATAACTAACTCACCAACTTTAAACACCTTTCTTCATCTGTACATCTGCTATTTCCTTATACTTATCATTACTATTCTCTAGCTTCTTCCGCACTTCTTCCTATGCAATTGTTGTATATGGACGGCAAATGCTTCTACATCATCACTGAATCTGCCATCAATGGGTAGTTTTACCAAATCTAACACCCCATTTGGATTACTCCCATACACAATTGAAAATGGAGACTTTCCTATGGATCTATTTATGGAACTGTTATATGCAAACTCAGCTTGTTGTAATTCTAAGTCCCATTGTTTCAGATTTTTCCCAACGATGCACCTTAATAGGTTTCCCAAACTCTAATTTACCACCTCTGTTTGCCCATCATTTTGAGGATGATAGGCATTTTGAACTATAGTTGAGTTCCCAATTTCTTCCGTAAAGTCTGCCAGAAGTGACTTAAGAACCTTGTGTCCCTATCTGAAGTAATGGTTTTTGGAACACCATGCAAACAAATCACTTCTTTGAAAAACAAATCTGCTATGCTTGTCACATCACTTGTTTTCTTACAGGTAATAAAATGAACCATTTTAGAAAACTTATCAACAACCACAAAAATTGATTCATTACCTCGTCATGTTTTTGGTAATCCCAAAACAAAATCCATACTCGATCTATCCATGACCCTTTAGGAACAGGCAACGGCATATACAACCCTATATTTTGTGCATGGCCTTTCGAGACTTGGAAAATTCAACACCTCTCCACATATCTTACCACATCTCTTTTCAGCTTTGGCCAATAGTATTTCTTTTCTACCAATGCTATCATCTTATCTTTAGAAAATGCCCAAACAATCCTCTCACTATGCAAATCTTTCACTATATTCTCTCATAGACTAATCGAATACATAGTTGGCGCCCTTGAATAGTAGCCATCCTATAAAATTTACTCATCCTAGACATCTCCTGCATTGTCTGACAATGGACAAATTAACCTTTTAACAATATCCTTGAAATAAGAATCAGAAGAATACAAACCCTTTATTGCTTCAAAACCCACCACCTCATTTTCCATAGTGGTAAAAAAGTCACATGCCTACTCAATGCATCCGCAACTTGATTCTCATTGTCTTGATTTATGTTTTAGATAAAAATTATAACCCTGCAAAAATGATACCCACTTTGCATGCCTACTATTCAACTTCTTTTGGGTATTCACATACTTCAGGGCTATGTGGCCTATAAATAACACAAAATCCTTAGGCACTAAGTAATGCCTCCAATGCCTTAATGCTTGTACTCCGTGGAGTAGGCCATGAAATAGTCTTACCTCTTTTTATACTCCATGGAGTAGGCCATTCAATAATTTCCTTTATCTTTCCCGAGTACATCTGTACCCCATCTACTGAAATAATAAATCCCAAGAATACCAAACACCATTGCATAAATGTGAACTTCTTCGTATTTGCATAGAGTTTCTCTTTCCTTAACACTTCAAATACCACCCTTAGATGCCTCAAATGTTCTTCTTGAGTTTTACTAAAGATCAAGATATCATCAAAATAAACCACAATAAACTTACCATTATACTCCCATAGGACGGTGTTCATTAGTCTCCTAAAAGTACTAGGTGCATTGGATAACCCAAATGGCATCACCAACCACTCATATAACCCATTTGTTTTCTTGAATGTTGTTTTCCACTCATCTCCTTCTCTGATCCGAATTTGGTGGTAACCACTTCAAAGATCAATCTTGGTGAAATACCTAGAACCAACAAGCACATCCATCATATCATCAAGGCAAGGTATTGGGAACCTATACTTGATTGTAATTTTATTGATTGCTCTGCTATCTGTGCACATTCTCCATGCTCTAGCCTTCTTTGGTGTTAATAAAGCTACGGTTGCACACAGACTCATGCTCTCCCTTATGACCCCCTTTCTCACGAGCTTTGCCACTTGCCTATTTAACTTTGCATCCAATGTCAGGCTCATCCTATAAGCCACTTGATTTGGGAGTGAAGACCCTGAAATCAAATAAATATGGTGTTGAATATCTCTTTTGGGTGGTAATCCATCTGGTAGCTCATCAGGAATAACATCTGAAAATTCTTCTATTAATTCTATTGTTTCCACTGGTATTTGTGACTAGTGCATAACAAAAACCAGTTACCTTTGCCTCCTTCACAAATTCCTTTGCAGAAAGCATATTTTCAGCCTTCCCCTCTTCCTTAAGAGGTAGTAAAACTATTTTTGTGCCATCCTTCTAGAAAGTATAAGTATTCTTTCCCCGTCATGAAAAACTTTTCTATCAAATTGCCATGGTCTTCCTAATAGCATATGACATGCATCCATAGGAATAACATCACACCAAATCTCATCCTTATAACTTTTCCCAATAGAAAAGCTTATTAAACATCTCTTATCAATGGTAACTTCATTACCCTTCTTAATCCATGCAATACAAGAAGGGTTATGATTCTTCTCACAATGCAGACTCCAATTTCTCGACCATCTCATTCAAAACCATGTTCTCACAACTACCACCATCAATAATATCATTACATACCTTTCCTCCTGAAGTTCATCTTGTTCTAAAAATATTTGTACGTAGCTATGCATCCCGCTTGATCTCCTTTCTTGAGAAATCATCATCCTCTTGATCAGCAATTTTTCTCCAACATCCGGTGGAATTTCTAGGTCTTTTTCATCTTCTACTTGTTTAGCTTCAACAAGATTTAATCTTGGAGCATCTCATTGCCTCTTGTCATGTGTATAAGAATGCACGCATTCAAAATACTGATGCCCTTCTTCACCACATCCAGTAACAAACAAATGGTCTTCGTGGAGCCTCCCATCCTCTATCGCCAACATATCCTATGCCCCTAGAAAATCCTCTCCCTCTTTGTTGATTTTGGAAATCTTGTCTCGTATCTTCTTTCTTTTCCAATCCACGAGATGATTCTCACCTACCTTAGCTAAAATCAGCTCATCCCTGAAAGGAAGATGAGGACCCCCTATTCATTCCAAGTGATCTCCTAAAACTTTGAAGATTTTATTTTTCCTCGGCCTTTAAGGTTAATTGATAGGCATCCCGCATACTTTTAATCCTATGCATACTTATCTCATCTTGAATAGAAATTTTAATCCATTTACATACCTTTCAGCCATTTTTTCCTCGTTTCTTCACGCTCTACATGAATGGAAAACTTGTAGAACTCATTTGTGTATTCTTGCATTGTTTATAAGTTATTTCTGAGATTCTGAAACCTCCTGTAAAGGGTTTGTGTATAATCCACAGGGAGAAATTTATCTTTCAGCTTCTTCTCCATCTTACTCCATGTCCTAATTATTTCTTTCCCCTTTCTTGAATACTATTTCTATAGGTGATCCCACCGTAACATAGCATGAACTTTCAATTTCATGCATGCAAATTTTACCTTCTTTTCTTCTAACATAGTCTTCCACTCAAAAAAATTCCCCATGCTAGTCAAGAAGTCTATCAGCTCCTCTGGTTGCATACTACCACCATACTCTGAAACATTGACTCTTATCCCATCATTCTTTCCTTATAATGCTTGAAACATCCTTTCTTCAAAAGCTAATGGTGGTGCTTGCATTTCCTCCTCTTCACAAACTTCTTATTCATTTGTGTCATCTCCACCTTGATTTTCTCTCTGGGTTATCATTACAACAAGTGCAACAACTTACCTCTATAGATCTTGCATATTTCTATTCATCTGGGAAATACCACCTCCTCTTCCTCTTCCTCTTTCTCTTCCTCTTCCTCTTCCTCTTCCTCTTCCTGCCATTTTTTTAAAGACTCAAGCCACTCGATACTAGATAATGTAGCCGAATTACGAACAAACTTGATATACTACAAATAATATGAACTCGATAAGAAAATAGATCTCCTTATTTTGTTATTGAATAATGAATTAAAATGTTTCCTAAATAAGAAAACAACACCCAACTTGAGTTTTCATGCAAACTCTAACTAACTTGACTAAATCTACTCTAGGTGGCGGAATTTACTATTTTTAGCAGTTTACTACAACCTGTTATTTTTAGTAAGTTTGCATGCTTATTTGTACGGGCACAAAAATTTCCATGCATCTTCTACATTCCTAAATTAGAGGAATTTCCAACTTTCTAACTCATAATGCAACTAATAGACTAAAATTAACTAATGCCCAAAAATAGGAAAAAACTGAACTACAACTTAAATCCTAATTTTTGGCCTCAAGATGGCGTATTTAGGACCCAAAAATGTGCTGAAACTTTCCCCAACCAATAGGGAGGGTTACCGGTGCGTTCATCTCATCGAAACATGTGGTTTAAAAAATGGACTAAAATGGATACCCGAAGCTCAAGTTATGACCTTGTCAAGTTCCTGCTAATTTTGGCGCATCACAAAGATCAAACTAGATTCACCAAAACAATAAAATCCTCTATCACATGGTGATAGAAAAGTATTAGAAGAATAATTCCTCAAGTTAAGAAGAATAAATGAAGAGAAACAAAGAAGTGAACAAGAAAAAGCCGTAACACCCTCGACAATTGTTATATTCCTCTTTTGCATTTTAAGTGTTGACATGTGATCTTCTTCTAAAGATGTGTTATTTTGGCTGTTGGAGATCATGCTTGATATGGATAAATATTTTTGTTCTTAAGATCATTAGAGAATGGCTTCCCTGAATCCATTTTTCACTTCTTGTAGGTGAGTTACAATCTGGTTTAAAAGTTGGAAACTTATCCCTTTATCTAACTCATCCTTGGATCAATTTCAATGATCCAAGGAATGTTTTAAACCTCCTCAGTTGAATGAATGGTAAATTGACATTCCATAATTGAGGGACATGATGGACTGAAATTTGTTATAACAAGTTCTTTAATCTGTGTGAATGTGTTTCTATTCAGTTGTATGTTGTGCTTAGGTCCTTGAAGATTGATCTTGAAGTCCATTAATGACGTAAAGGAAATGCATCCTATTCATGACATTGGAAGGATTCAGAATCCTAAAACTATAGGGTTATCCTACAAAATCCTAAGCTAGGTAAGAATAATATATATATATATATATATATATATATATATATATATATACTACCTAGCTATTTTACTTAATTTATTTTATTTCTAACCTAAGCCTTGTGCTAAAGGATTATGGAGAGGTTACTAGGCTATTTAAATTAACCTAACATCTAATGCTATAAGATTATGTATTGATCTAACCTAATGCCTAAAACTATTATGTTGTGAATTAATCTAACCTATGTGGAAACTACTTAAGGTAATGTGTAATGCCTAAGGTGATTAATTATAAACCAACCTAAGTTCTAAGGGATCTATCCTAAGCTATTTAAAAGGAAACCTAAAGGGCGTCACATGCATCAAAGGCAATGGTTCCAATGGCATTTAATTTTTGATAAGGTTCTTAAAGGCATACATACTGCCAGTTTTGGTAGGGGCTAGTGTACTTGGCAGAGGCTTATGTGGAAGTTTCACTAAAGATGGAATTGCATGTTAAATGTGAATTGGCATTTGCCAGACTTGGGAGGCGGTGGTAAGGATAGATAAGTAGGAAAATAGGAATTAATTGAATTTATTGGTCTCAATTTTTATTCACAAACCATCTAGGAAACTTGGAAGGTGGATTTTGGGAGGGTGTTGGTTTTGCATGCTTTCATATTTTACTCTGCATTTAAGCAAATCGGTTCTTCAAACTAGCAAAGTTTGACTTGCACTTCTTTGCTATTTTTAACTCACCCGGTCTATTTTCGATCAGGGGATGGTATATGAGGAATTCGAGGAAAGTTGTTGGTTAGTTGATCTTTTGTGGAGGAGAAAAGGAGTTGGAAGCTCATATGGAAGTCTTCTTCAATTTGTGTTGGTTTGAAAATCATTAGCTGCTAGATGATCATGGGGAAACAGCCAACAAAGCAGTGCGGGCATAGCCCCTCTTTGAGACAACACAAGTGAAACTAGTTTATTGATATGCTATCAAGCAGAATCATGCAAATCTACACTTTTCTAACTTTAGGGGTTTGTGATCTCATCCCAGTAGAGGTAGTTCCAACTACGAACAAAAATGTAAGAGGGAAGGAATGGAGGAAGGTAGATCTGAAGGGAGAAAAGAAAAGAATTCCAAGACAGAAAGGTCAAAGGGTTTATGCTTTGGGCTGGTAGTAAATAGAGCCAAACTTACTTGCATAAACAAACAAAGCAATACTGATGAACATATGACAATAATAAGAATGAATCCAACAGAATAGAAACATAGATCTAACTTAAGAGAGATCTAATGTAAATAACACATATATTGAGCACAAAGTCTTAACATATATATTAAAATATCTTATGTTACAAGAAGGCACAAAGTATTTCTCTCTTCACCTCTTTTTCATACAAAAATGTCCACCTAGAATACAAGTATTCCAATATTTATAGAAGGAGAAGGAGAAAGAAGACAAAAAGAAGCCAACCACTATTTACAAAATATCTAAAAAGTCAAAAGTTGACTTTGGGCAAGTTTGTGGATGGCAACATCCCATGGTGCAACATGGATGATGTCATCATAAATGCCAACATACTTTTAAATATTTTTACAAAAAGATTGAAGCGTACACAAGAAGAGAAACTATTCGTCATCATCTCTTTGCTTGAATGGAGTGTCTTGCTTCTGATCGGGAGAGGCGATGTGATACTGAGCTCAATACTCCATAAACTTGTTGATCATGTTCTGAAGTTGATTATGATCTGGACCCTTGAAGTGGTCTCCGATGACTTCGTAAGTTTCCTTTTCAGTCTTGAGATTTTCAGGTAGCCCTGACGTACTCGTCACATGCCTCGATCAAGTATCCAATGAAATCACGGCATGCTAGAAGGTTATTGATAGACTCTTGGTCAAAAGTGACCTCTGGTGCCAAACCTTGAGTTACGATATCCTTGAAGAGCTTGATTGTATCATCTAGCCTCTCTTAAGGTGAATGATGCACTGAGCATCTTTGGAGCCATCTTTATGACCATCTGCTCCATTTGATGTTTCACATCTAGGATTCCTCCTTGATTTTATCTATCCTCTCCAGGATAAATTCCATCTGATCAACCTGGTAATCTAGTGCAACGAGAGCTTTATGGTGTGCCCATGGGTGATCAATGACGCCAACCTTTAATAGGTCGTCAGCTGAGTAGTCAACCATTTCCTGAAATGTTTCATGTTGTAATCTAACATTGTCTAACTCCTTGGAGAGGGATCCTGCTACTACCTGCAGCTCCTTGTTTGCATGATCTATACTTTGGTAAAGCCCTATGAATTTCTTGATTATTTCCTCACTGTCTCTGAGGATTCACTCTATCCAGGAGGACACCGTAGTTCCTTGTTCACCAATCTTGGCATATTCATTTATCTTATCCTAACTTAGAACTTCAGGAGGCTTAGCGGTAGTCATAGGAGGTGCATTGCCCATTCTTTTCAATGTTTGGAGAAGATGTTTATTTTGTTCTTTTAGTATCCTCTTCTCCTCCTTTTCTTCTTGAAGTTTCTTATAGAGGGCATCTACTACAGACAAAGCCTCTCCTTGTAGGCTCTCAAATGAGGTTCCCATGGTGACTTGGGTCACTGTAAAGTTTGTAGGAGACATATCTTTCTTCTCTTTAGTGGGATCAAGATATGTAATCTCCATGACCCTCTCTCCCGAAGTGCTTTTTGAAAAGCGAGTTATCACTTTCTGCTTCTTTGGCCCTTTCTTCGGAATGACAGAGAAGTCCATGGGTGCTATGGGAACCTTTCTCTTGAGTTGACCCAGATGGTCAGAGATCCACTTGGACTTAGGGGAGAAGGAGTAGAGGGAATGGAGGAAGAAACAAGGGTGAAAGGGGAAGCAACTGAAGAGGCTACAAGGAAGAACATTGAGACACTTGGTGGTGGCATCGACAAGTAGTCTAACGTGCTACTACTTGTAGGGCCTGGAGTTACTACAGGGGAAGAAAAGGTCATGGAGGTGGAAGGGATCTGTAATGGGATGGAGGGAACACTAGGTGATAGATCTGCAAGAGAGGAGAAGATGGAAGAGGTGGGAGATGGAAGGGAGGAAGGGAGAGAAGAAGAGACATCCATTGGGATAGATTTTTCAATGATAGGGGGAGAAGGAGCAGAAGAGGGAATGGTGGGTACTTCAGTGGTTGTAGCTGTGACCACATCCTGAGTAGATGTTTCCATCGAAACTTTAGTAGTCTCTTCTTCTTTTCTGGAGACACTAGGTCAACCAATTTCTTCTCAGAAGTAGGAGGGCTTTGAGGAGCTTCTTCTTTGCTAGATTCCCCCTCCTTATCTTTCCATTTTCCTTTCGGCACTTGGACCAGCCTTAGAGGTGCTCTTCCTAAAGGAGAAGCAGTGAAATCTACCCCGAGGTAGACTAGACCACTCTGTTTGCACCAATGTTTGGTACGCCGCAACATGTGCTTGACTCTTTCTTGATGGTCTTTGGTGCCTCGCTCACACTTTCCGTGAACGGCCAATCATCCCCATCCATGTCGAGATAAACTTGATCACGTTCTTGGAATCCTTTTGGAATGATGGCCATGCCATAGTGCTTGATTTCTTCCGATCCATCCACTGGAGTGATCCTTCCATCTGAGATCTATTTCATGTGTCAAGTCGATGTAGATGTCCTCGATCTCGGGACGTGAATAGGATCAATGTTTCCTTTGGGAGGAAACCTCGAAATCAAAAGTAGGATTGGTTGGGAAGTTTTGCTTTAGGTTCAAAGAATTCAAGCTCAAAGCATACATTTCCGTGGTTTTGGCCAGTGTAGTGCAAGTTTATCGCCCACTTTGGAAGGGGGAATGGAGTTCCTCCTTCTTTCTCTTCATGCATCTCTCATGATATGTGATTAGATGCCTTAACAACTCTAAGAGAATTAGCTTAGATCTTGCATACCTTGGTAGTTTGGTCAGTTCACCCTCAAAATTCACTGCCCGGAGATAGGTGAATGTGGGAAACTGAGTGAACAATGCCCCCCACTTCTTTGTGATAGTGACCACACTCGGGCTAGTTTGACCATGCCTCATATTTGGCCTCAATAGGTAGATCACCTCATAAAAGAAGGCATCGTTGATTTTTAAGAACTGAGGGATGTTGTTCTCAAGCCTTAGCTCTAGGTAGTACTCATATATTTTGACCTAAGGTCATACCCCATTTTGTTCTAGGCCTGCGAAATCCCTCGTTGATGCTGCAACGTACACAATGTAGGAATTAATATAGAACTTCCGAGTTGTCATGACCTGTTGAAGTTGTTGAGAGATGGTATCGCTGATGATTTCTCCCCAGCCAAAATGCTACTCAGAAAATTCTTACTCATGGTCTCTAAGTACCTCAACATCCATTTATGGAAATGATGGGCATCAAAAAGCCCATATACTCTGCTCAAGAAGGTGATTATATCACTTAGTTCCTCATTGAAGTCACTGCGGTGGATGGTCTGTGGCCATCAGCTCACCGCTTTTTGTTCTTAAGATATAGCTCATTCATCATTTGCATACATTTGTCTTCATTGTCATCCCATGCCTTCTTGTAATCATCTAGGCTGATGGCGATGTACTGCCTATGATGAGGGATGCCCAGGGTTATTTAAAAGTGACGAGCAGTTAGGTCGATGACCATCTTTCCTTCCTTATCTTTGACACATCTTGTGTCCTTCTTATAGCATCAAGCCACCAACATGATGAACTCATTATTAATAGCACTTACTGGCAGCCCAGCTGCAAAGTGCAATCCACTGCCTACTAGTTTGTTCATCTAGGGACCACTAGTAGCTTGGTTGGTTCTCACCTAGAAATATTCCATATCAATGTGGCTGAGCTTAGAGTCTCGATGTCAAGATCACTCTCTCCGTATGAGTTAGGCATCCGAGAATTTTTGATATTTATACTTCATTTCTCGCTCACAACTTAGCTTTTCCTTTAGACTTAGTTGGCTTCTTTCTTGATGAAGACATGTGTGAGCTCGAGGATAGCTATTGTTGTTCTGCAAAGAGAATCAAAGAGGTCCAATATAGAAGAGCCATGTCAACCATCATGTTTTTCATAATGAAAGCTTGCATAAAGAAGAATGACCAATTATGAGGCTTAGGGTGCAAGGTGCAAGTTCATAGCATGTTGCAGGGGCTTAAAAAGGATGGGCACACTTTTGGGGATGTCAACATGCAAAAAGGTGCACCAGTGTTGGCGGGGGAAAAGCTGTACCAAAGGATTATAGAGGGGCACACTTTTCAAGAGTGTTGCACAAAAGGTTTTAGCACCAAGGAGAAAGGCGTGGGGCACGGGTTTGTAACACACAACATGCAGTGTTGGTGTTAAGGTTCATGTGCCAGCGCCTTTAGAAAATTTCTTTAACTGGGTGCTGCAAAAGATGGTGTTGCATGGATTTTTGGTGTGCCCAAGGCATAATTTTGGAATGTGTTGCAAATGAGCTCAATGCGCCAAAGGAAAATAGTGGGCGCAGGTTTGGGGACACAACATCAAATGTCGATGTTAGTCGGATGCGCCTGCGCCTCTATAAGATTTGTTAAGTGTTTAACTAGGTGCAGATTTTAAATATGTTGCAGGCATGGATAGTACGCCAAGGTGTGACTGTGGGGAGTGCAATATGAAAGTACAACATGCCAAAGGAAAAGATGATTTTTGCATTGTTTGAATTCTTTTCTCTTCGCATGACCCTTCTCTCTCTTTTGATTTTTGCAAAGTGACAAAGAGAGGGTTGGTGGGATTTCTTACAAGGCAGAGCCTTCTTAGATTTGCAGATCTGGAAGGAGGGATAAGGTAGTTTTCCAGATGGTTATGGGGGGTAGTTTATTAATTTTTAGTTTTAACTTTTTATAACAAACCTAAAACCACCAAAAACCAAGAAACAAAACCACAAACAACAATAAAAGTGATAAAATCCACTTACCCAGTTTAAGAAAGGACGAAGGACAACTTTGGGGTCCATAAAATCAAAAAGCGAGAACACGACGTGATAGGGATAGCTGACAGGCGTAGAGAAAGACTTTTCACAATTTTCAAATCATGAAAATGATAGGTGTTAACCGCATATTTATAGGAAAATTTGGCATTTATTACCCCCTTCCACTTTTCTTTGGTGCACTTTTCAAAGTGTCGACATGGGTACAAATGTGCCTTAGCGCAACTTGGTTGGTGTCGACACAAAATTTTCAGCACCTTAAGCGCATATTTGGAGATGTCAACATAAGGATTTCAGCACCAAAGGGAAAATGGGTGTACATTTTGATGTGTCGACATGTCAATTTTCGCGCCTTAAGCACATTTCTTTGGTGCAGGTTTGAGGATGTTGACATGTCTTTCTCTGCGCCAAAGGGTGATACTTCATGGATGTTGACATGCCATTTAGGGTGCCAAAGGATTTTCAAAGGGGCACACAATTTTTGATGGCGACACAAAATTTTTTTGCGCTTCAAAATGCTGAAAATGACTAAGTTCTTCAAAACTTGATTTTGGAAGGGAAATTTTTAGGCCATTTTGAACGTTAATAGACCTTATCAGGGGACCAAAATGGAATTTTGGTATGGTTACCTACAAAATTTCCCTTGTCAATTTTACAGGATAACAATTTGGCAGAAGTGCTATCAGGCATGATAGGCTCTAACCATTAAGATCTCTTTCTTTCTTATAAACGTTTCATTAAAATGACTCTGCTCTTTTGAGATTCTTGGCTTGCATGTTTTATCTGGTTATTTGCTTGCTAGGTTTTGTAATCTCTAGTAAATTTGGGTTTGAATCCTTGGCAAAAATTAGTGTATGTCCTAGAAAATTTCTTTGTGAGGGTTAAATAGCTAAGCATGTATGAGAAACTTATTTCTATGGCTCTGCATGTCATTTCTTGAACTAGTATTGGAAAGGTTGAGATTATGACTGACCTTCGTCACTGGTTACTTGGTTTTGGGTTTTGGGAACCTTGAGTCTTGTCTAATCTTTCTTTAGGAGCTCGTGTTTGTTGATCTTGAGCTTATATTTTAGCTCGTACTTAAACTTCTGTTTGAGCTCGTGTTCGTTTAAGCATGTCTTGGAGTTCATGTTTAATTGAGCTTGATTCGGTGTTAGTATTTGATATGAGTTTATGTTGGAGGTTTTTGTTACTCTAAACCATGTTTGGGAAGCTTGGTTAATCTTAAACTGTTGTTTAAAGTCCGCATGTAGCTCTGTACTCGTGTTTATTCCTGTATTGTTTGGGACTATTAATGGGAGTTCGAACGTATACAACACTCATATTTTATTACTTATATGGTTTCAAACTTTGGTGAGAAACTTGTGTTTCATTGGAGTTGGAAATAGGGCTTTTGATAAGATGTAAATAGATAATGGAAGCCCTCTGCTATTCTGAACTATTAATAGGTATTTGTATTATATATTGCCTCGTATTAAGACACTTGTGTATATCTGAGCTCATGTTTGAGACTTTGTGATTTGACACTATACATGTAATTTGGTACTTAGTGTTGGAATTTATAGCTGGAATGATGTGTTAGTTCTGTTCTGTAATTTTGAGTTGGTTTTAATTTCATTTAAGTTAAAAGCTTATAACTCTATCAATTTGAACTACTTACTCAAAGGAAATCTGGTAGAGTAGTTTAACCGAGTTGTTTGAATATCTTTTGGAAAATTAAACTAGAAACGTTTTCGTTAGATAATGGAATTGGAACTTCTTTTGTGGACTGTTTATCTTCTTTGAACTAGTAATGGCATTTAAGTAGGGAAATCCTTTTCCCCTCTGTTTTGAGGAAACCCGCATCTTGGGTTGATTGTTTTGTTTAAAACAATGTCTCCTCTGTTGGAAACATGAAGTTGAGATAGTTTTTTTGGATTATTGCTCTCTTGAAACCACGAACCACTTGCTCTTTGTAATAAAATGTTGAAATCTTGTAATGAAGTTTCAGTCTTTGTTGAGCTCATGGGTAATTAAGAATTGTTAGTTTTCATTAGGGATTTTCTATTTCTTGATTGGATTTAGTAAATGAATCCTTATTCTTTTTTTAAAGAGAAAAGAAATTTCGATTCATTTGGGACAATATGTTGTTTTTGAACTTTACTATGTATTTGTTCTGAATTGAAATGGGAACTCATGCTTTATTGAAGGTAAAGATTGTAAGGGAGACTTGCAGTATGTTATTTTCTTACCTTGAGTTGGTTTTGTTCTCTCTTCTGGGAACTAGTGTATGAGCTTATTGTTGCATTAGAAAGGGATTTTGTTGTTAAGTGTAATGAGATGATTTAAGGATTGAATCATATTTAGAAAAGTTCCTTTTCTAGGCTGTTTGGTTAAGTTCATTTGATTGAAAACTTCATTAATTATTCTCTTAAGAAATGGAGATTTATTATGTTGATTAGTCTTCTTGTACATATCATTTGTCTGATATGATGTAGAAAGAGATTATATGATTATGTTTATTGATCAGAAAATGTAAACTTGTTGGCAGACTGTTTGATTCTATATTCCTTTAGGGATGGACATGGGATTCTATTATGATGAATATATTAAATGTTGAATGTTAAGGTAGTTGTCCTTTAAATGAAACAGTTAAATTCATGTTATGAACTTGTTTCTATTTTTTGGATGTTTTGTGTTTGGGCATAGTTTGTAATGGTTCTTCTTCTTCTTTTACTTAGGAGTTAGATGAATCACCATAATGAGAACCATGCTGTAAACCCTTCTTTTGGCTTAAAGAAAAGATAAATGTTGTGTTCTATTATGATAGAAATGGGAACAATGAGATGATATGATCTGTTGTTTGCTTAAGGATAATTGATAGGATCAATTAAAATTTAATTCTGTAAGGTAGATGTTGTGGATTATATTCTATTCTCCTCTTAGAAGGGAATTCAGATTGGTTAATGTACTTCTTTTCTCGATTGTTATTACTTATACTGGTATGTATGATATATTAATTGTCTCATTAAAGCAAAGTTGTTTTAATGGAACAATTATTGGAATGCAATTCATTTTAAGGCTTAGTGCTTATCATGCTCAATTCATTGAACTGACCCATGCTAGCAATTTTTGCAGATGGACTTCGTAAGTGATAAAAGAAGGCTAAACTTATGAGATGCATTGGCTGATTTAAATCTGATTCCTTGTGAAGAATTCTAATTCATTCTTGAGATTGTATTGAAAAATAAAAGTAGTATTATTTTAGGATGAAGGCGGTTGTTATGCAGTACACCTAAAGTGCATAAGGCTTGTAAATGTATAAGTTATAAAGATGAATTGAAAGCTGAGAATTTACTTGTATTGGTTGTGTAAATTATCTTGTACTTGTATGAAAAATATGGATTTCTATCTTGTTGATATTCTTCATATTATTTATATGCTTAATTGGTTATCCTTGATAAGTTGGATAAAGGGATTTAGTTCAATTTCCCTACTTATGATGCAGCTTGTTAAGTTGTAGAATATGATATTCTTTATCTAAACTATATAACATAGTAATGTAATGTGTGATGAACATACATTAAGAAATATGGATATTGGGTAGGATATACCCTAACATTAATGTAGAGAAAGACTCTTTCTCTTTCTCTTTCTTAAATTCCTTATAAACCAAAAAGGTTTGAAAATATGACTACAATTTATTAGACTTCATTTTGTATGAAGTCTACTTTATATTGGATATATTTTGGTGTTGAACTTTTCTAAAAATTTATTGTACTTTTTAAATAAGACATATTATAACACTGTACAGTTATGGTTAATTGGTAGTTTAACTATGTGATCAAACATTAAAAGCGACCATGAATATAACAAAGTTCTTAATGGACTAAATGAAGCAAATTTAGGAAAGAAATTATTGAGCGTTGGATTAGGGTTTGGCAAGGTTGCTGTAATCAAGAATTAATTCAGACTAACAATGTATTAACAATCCCCTCGGGGTATGTACATCTTGATGAGGTAGTTTCTGTAGGATGTTGGCACACACCAACTGCAGGGCTGTACTTTCGAGAAGGCTTGGGTCTTCTCAAGAATACAATGTTGTAGTTGACATGTGGCATCACCCTTCCGCATTAATCATCTAGATCTACACCCGATAGGAACTAGGACTTGAACTTAGTTTCTCTCTAGGTCCAGATTGGAGCATATTAAGGATATGAATTAGCTTCCAATGGCTCAGGGTACGTTGGTCCATCTAGAAGACTTAGGTAAACTAAGTATGCCCATTTACCCTAAGCCATTTTGAGTGTCTTCCTATAATAGGTTATGTTCCTATCTAGGGCTAGGGTTAAACCTAGAACAAGTGGACTGAAGGTAGTCAGTAAATACCAATCATTAAGGAGTGAGGTGAAGGACGTATTCCAATACGACAAGTATGTTGTCTAGGAATAGTGACATACACACAGATGTTATAAATCTTTGGCCAAAGTATCGCAAATTTGGTTGCATTGTCCTATGTCACCAAGTTTAAAACAACGTGATATCAGATGAATATTGGTAGCAGATATTTAGATATGTTCTTTAAATAGATCACTCAGTACCCAGTGTAGGGTAGGATGACAAAGTATACAAAGTATACAATAGGTATTCAATACATAAGATAACATAAATAGATCGGTAGCTTACCGAGTTATGGAATGAATAGATCGGTGAATCACCGAGTCATTACAACTGCATATGTTTATCCATTGAATTTGATTGGCATGGAATGTTTGTTCTAAATAATGCTTTATTTAGAACAGTGAACACTATAAAAAAAAATTCCCTTGTTTCTAAAGTTTTAAATTGGGAATGTTACAAAAGCTCCATAGCCATAAAGAGAAGATTCAGACATATCTTGCAAAACCAAAGGTTTCGGATTGATGAACTGTTTGTTGCTGAGTGTTTCTCTCTTGATGGATATTCGAAACTCATATTCAAACCTTTAATTTCCAGCAAGGGACATTCACAACATAGAAATCTCATTTATATCTCAATGAAAGAAAAATTGAATTTCCCATCAAACTGTTTGTCGGATTGAAGAGAAATTTCTCCTGAAGCATAAGAAGCAAAAACCTATCGCAATGGAATTGATTTCATCATGAATGGAGACAAAAACTAGACCTGAAAATTTTAAGCTCCATTAATGGCCACCAAGATAGTAATGGAAAAAATCAGTGAGCTACCTCTCCACTTCTCAAGGTTCCGATGGGCAAAATCACCCAAAAATTGGAGGAAATGATCGTCGAAAAATCTAGTTTCACGCGAACTAGTTTTCGCGCCATGAAGTCCCTATTTTTTATGGATATGGAGGGATGTGTTTTTATCAAAATTATGATATATTTGAATAAATTTTTAAATTCCTGAAGATCTGACGATTGAAATAATTTGAAAATTAGAGGGAATGATCATTGAAAAATATAGTTTCACGTGAACTAGTTTTTGTGCCATGAAGCCCCTATTTTTAGGGATATGGAGGACTGAGTTTTTATCAGTATTCTTCCCCTGCCGATGAAAAAATCATTTTCTAACTTGTTCAAATGAAGGAATTACTCAAAATTCAAAGTGTGGAACCCTGGAATAAAACCTAGAATTTCAAGACCCATTTTGTTGTAATTTGACATTCGTGGCGCACTTACTAAAAATAACATGTCTCCTTGCATAGTGGAATGTTACTTCGGTAAGCCCCCATTTAAAGATGCCATGAAGAAGGTGGTAAACATAGAGGGAACATCACAGGAAAGGTCATAAAAAAGGTTATCTCGGATTGCAATTCACACTTACTAAAATTAGTAAGTTACACATATTAAAAAATAGTAAGTTACACTCAAAAAGTAGTTTTGGCACAATGGGTTGTATAAGGATAATCATTTAGGGGGAAATCATTTTTCAGAGCATCCTAGTCATTTTTCACAAGAAATTTTAGATCCACCTTATTTCATTTAACTTGGCAAGCGTTTGTGAGCTAATTTGGAGGAGTTTCACAAAGTGCAAGGAGTTCGGAGATTCGAGTTTCACCGCATTTGGATCTTTCCATAAACAAGGAACAATGAACTTCATCAGGTGACATCTCCTCTTCTTATTCTCTCTCTCTTTCTCTCTCTCCTCTTCCCCCAAATTTCTCTCACTTTCAAATGTTCTATTTCTTCGTTGGGGTTTGCACTTTTTGATATGCCTTTAAGTCACTTATGTTGGTGCCATTTTTGAGCTTGCACCATTTTGCCCTAAATTCTCCTTTCATTTGCATGCTCTGGAATGTTGTTTCTCTTAAATTGGTGGTCTACAACTTTTCCCTCCAGATTGAATGCCTTGAAATGCTCATAAACTTATTGTTTTTCCCCAATTTGAAAGAAATATGCATGTATGCCCTGTTTTGTGCCCTAATTTTTCCAAATCATGGGCTCTGCCATTTTTCCTTTTTCCCGATCGTGGAAGTTTAAAATTGATCAATTCATACTTATTTTCCCTCAAAAATCCAATTCCATGATAAAAATGCTTTAAAACATGTTTCAATTGGATCAATTTCGAGAAATTTGTCGTCCTTAGCAAAAAAATCAAATTTTGGGGCATCCCTGGCATTTTTCTGTGTTTTGATGGTTAGACGGGCATCATTTTCCCATCAAATTCATCTTCACGTCTAGGGAATCACTGGAAATTTCTACATTGTTTGACGGTCATACAAGGCGTCCTTTTCCCGTCAAATTTTAGCTCAAAATCTTCTCCTACATGGCTTGTTCTAATTGGACAAGGATCGGCAAGTCATTTCTAAAGACTTAATGTTTTTGTGTTTTTGGAAAAAGTGCAAATTTCCCCCATAGCTCTGCAGTCCCAAAGGAGGTACACGTGTTGTAAGCAGAGTGAAGGTAGATGGGTGGGTATTTTTTTGCCTTAAGGCATTTTGGAAAAAATAGTTAAAGTACAAAGAAAATGCCTAGGGTCTGCGATGAATAAAAAAGGAACACGTGGCGGCTTCAGAGCGCAAGCCTGCGCAACGAAATAGAATGGAACATGTGGCGGCTTCAGAGCGCAGGCCCTCAACGAATTAGAGGTGGACACGTGTCATGTTTTCATCAAAAGTGGGATGGAAGGCTGACAGAGGACTTAGAAATTTTTTTCCTTTTGGCGAATGGGGACAAAGGTTGTGAAAATGGCCGCGGGTCCACCAAGTGAATCATAGAGGGACATGTGGTAGGGGTAGAGGGGAGTATAGGCCACTGGGGAAAAAGGAAATATTGCCTTTTTGGCAAAATGAGTTAGAGTGATAATTTGAAGTGTGGCTCTGCAATGAATTAGAGGGAGACACGTGTCAAAAGAAAATGGCAGAGGGGAGTGCGGGCTACCGATGAGTTTTGAAAACTTTGAAATTTTGTGAAGGAGGTATGAAGCAAAAAAGGGAGTTATGGCCCCTGTAATAAGCAACGATCGCCTCTTTTCGGGACAAAAGCGGAGGTGCGGGCCTGCTGAGATTTTTGGAAAAATTTCCTTTTTCCAAAAAGGTAGAAATGTGTAGAATCGAGTCGCGATTCCAATGGGACCCACCTTGTGACATGTGTTAGCGCCAAATATCAAGGACGGAAGGGCAGAGAAAAAAGTTAAATTTTTAAAATTTTCCAAAAGTGTTGAAAAGTCAAAAAGTGATCCCAAACCCATTTCCAATCACATTTTGACACATGGATGGCTTAGATTGAAGGGAGAAAGGCATATCAATGATAACTATGCACTTTTTAGTTTTGTCGCCATTTTTGCTCTAGGAAGTGTGGAAATGCATTTTTTACATCGATTTTGATCAATTTTTTTAAAATTGTGTCGTTTGTGCCTGCAAGGACCAATGAAATCAGTTTTATGGATAAATTTGATGATTAGTGATGTTTTTAAAATGATTTTTTTCCCTAACCCGTCCAAAAACGTGAAATATCGATCCAAAAGTTGCAGAGTCAAATTTTGGAGGGATAACAATGAAATAATGAAATGAAGGGGGTCTGCATGCTTTGAAGATGAAAAATGTGCCTCCACAATGGATAAGGATGTGAATTTTGCAATGATTCACCTTTTTAAGGCACTGAAAATTTTTGAATGTTTTTATGTTAGATGTCCCTTTCTCATGAGCCATGAGTGAATTTGTAACAAACTAAGATGTCATAGGATATTATTTTCTTGGGAAAGAAGGATCAAATGTAATAGAATGTTATATAATGCATGTTTTTGACATGCAAAAGGTCGAAATTGAAAATCATGAGAAAATTTTGAGAGAAGCTCATCTTCTAAGAAACCCTCCAAAAACTTGGTTAATGTCTTCTGTGTTAGATCTTCATTCATGTTGAGTTGGTTACAAGTGTATAGCCATCACACAGCTCTGAGATTGTTCCTAAAAATCTCCCCTGTTGATGAATCTAACAATCTTTTGAATTAATCTATGTTATTTTGGGAAATATGATGTTTGTTATCATGTTTAAATGTCTACAAACAGTTTTCCTTATTCTTGTTGCAATCTTGCATTGAAGTCTTTAGGAATCACATAGATCTCATCCTTATTGATAGTTTAGTGGCATTTGCAATTTTATCATTAGAAGAGCTTTCATCTGACATTGAAAATAAGTAGTTTAAAATCACTTCACCTTCATTTATTGAGAGAGATTGCTTCTAAGCCTTTGGGGGTACCTTAGGCATGATTTGATCAGAGATTTTGATGTTTAATTGAGTCCTTTAAATCAAGCTTTTGTGTTGAGGTCTCAAAGATTGTGTGAAGAGTGCAAACCTAGGCATCCATTTTTGTATCTCTTCTGGTTGAAAGAACATCCTGACTATTTTAAAGTATTTTATCTTATAGTTTTTCAAATTTTGTAGAGGTTGTCAAAGATCTAGCATAGTCAAGTTTGTCTTGTCAATATCCCACCAAAAATCATTCTAAACAACTTATCCTACCCCATACTACCCTTGTTTTGACCTATATACCCACAAAGATCAAAATCCATTTGCTAAAGTATGTAGAATAGATCAGGATTTCAAAATGTCTTTAGTAACCCTTGCCTTGCATTGAAAATATCTCCATAATCTGGAAGTGAAAACTTGTGAAAGTCAGATTTGGAGTGTTGATCATATTTTCCCAAGGCCCCTTCATAATATTTGTAAAAATTGAGAGATATCTTCATCTCATTCATTATTTGAGGGTTACAAAATATGTTATCTTACCTTGGTTGAAAGGTACAACCTAAAACATTTAGGATAAGATCAAGTCCTATTTGAGTTCTACCCATCTCTCCACAAATATGAGTGCTAGTTAGATCACATCCTCGGCTACAAAACAACATACATCATGATCTATTTGTCTTCAAGCTTCATGCCATATCTTTGATGCTGCTCAAACTGAAAAGGAGAAAAAAAATCGGGTAGTAACACCAGTGGCGCCATTGCCGGGGAGATTCTTAGTTCAATCTAATCCATGTGCATACATATTGGAGATATTTGAATGCATATCAAAACCTGGAAATGTCTCTTGCAATTTCTGTCTACAAATTATATTGTTAAAGCATCATTCTATACTTAGATTTGTAAGGTGTATGCAAAGGTTTCAAAATCTGTCTGCAATTTTATCAGTTTCCAGCAGTTGTTGCACTTCATTTGCATTTGTGATTGGTAAATTCAAGAAAAAGGAAGGTCTGATCTATAAAGTTTTGCAAGATTTTTAGTGTTGATAGGTATTTGACAGAGTATTTTAGTGCATTTGTGCAACTAGGGTGAAATTCCTTAGTGTTGACTCCATGTTGTTTTGGTCTTGATAAATACCAGTTGTCTTAGCTTTATGTCATTTGTTTTTGGTGTTACTAATCTTTGAAAAACTGGAAGGAAGAAGATCTCTCTTCGGAGAGGACCCAAGTAGAAATTTATTTCAATAATTGGGAAAGACAATTTTAGAGGAAAGAAAATTTTGGAAGGTTGTTGAAGGTCAGACATCAGGAAAAGGTATATCCATTGGTGAGAGAGATCAGCCTTTAGTAGAGGATTATCACTCTTCTTCCAGTTATTCTGATTCAAGCAATCTTTTCACAAATTTTTTTACTTCAACTAGTGAAGGTCCTTTTGTTGTACCTGGTAAGTTCTCTTCTCAATCTGCACCCGTGTGCTTTCAATTCAAATAAAATTTTCTAAGAAAATCAGCACCTAGAGAGCACCAGTTTTATGAATCACATTCTTGTGCCCCAAATACCTATCACTACTCATCATTATATTTCTCCTACAAGAACACCACCTCAAAACAATATGTCTCATCCTAGATCTCCATTTGTTGTTAACACCTTTGGTCCTATAGACTTTAGAGGAATGGTTGGTTATCCTAATGTTGTCCGTCAAGATGTCAGAAATAGATTGCCAAAGTTCCAAGGTAATAATGCAATAACTGGTGATCAACATCTCAAACTTTTTGTTAACATGATGGAGGACTTTGAGATTGAGCATGAAGAAGTGTATATTAAATTATTCATTCACACACTAGAGGAGGATGCAAGGGATTGGTACAAGTCTCTACCTCGATAATTCTATTGATTCTTGGACCGAGATGAAGAATGCATATAGGTTACAATATGGTGATAGGACTGATCCTAGATTTCTCTTGTCTGAATTTGAAAATATCAAGAAGAACCCCAATGAATCAGTTCATGACTTTAATACAAGATTTAACAAGACATTGAGGAGATTTCCTGTTAATCTGAGGCCTTGTGATGAGTCTTGTTTAATCAAATATGCAGATGCATTTGACAAGAAAGCAGCCTATTACCTAAGAGACAAGAACCCTACCAATTTGAGGTAGGCCTTTACCATGGCACTGTAGATTGAAAATAACATTAAGGCCATGGGGAAACCTCTCAAGAGGGATGGTGTAAAGTTGATAAACCCTGAAAAACCTCAAGCTAGCAAGGGTGCTGATTTGGAGGAGGTTGTGAAAAATTTGGTAGGGGTTGTCAAAGAAATCTCATACAAGTTATCCCGGGAAGAGAAGGGAATTGGGCAGACTTCACAAGGTCAACAAAGAGCAAAAAACCATGATAGATTTACCAATCATCCTAGGGGTGATCGAGATCTAATGATAGAGGAAAGGACCCATGGGGTATGCAAATAGACATCTTTAAATCCAAAGGTGATCGCACAACATCAAACCTTTCTCCAAGTGTGGGACTTGCAGTAAATGAGAAAGGAATCTCCAGAGAAGGCTCGGTTCCTGCTCCTAAACCACCTACCACAAGCTATTCCAAAGCAGCAGCAAAGCTAATCTAATCCTAATCTAACCATGCCAAAGAGACAGAGAGAGAGAGAAAAAGGAAAAGAACAAAAGCCTACACTAAAACGGTGATACACCGTAGAAGGAGAATGTTGGACATCTATCAAAACTGCCATGAACAAAGAGAGGTGAGCAATGGGAAGGATGGACAGATGCATCACAGGCCCAAGGATAGATTTCACACAAAAAATGTCCCAAAACTCCATAAACACAGCTCCAAACCTGCAATGAACATTCAAACATGCACAAATACCTGAAATGAAGAGAGGCAAGAGGAAAACAAGCGAAAAATGAGCAAGGATGGACAGATGCATCACAAAACACGTTTTTTTGCTTCCGTAAGTTTGCACATGTAACATCATTTCATTAGTAAAAGGCAAAAAACACCATTACAGAGCAGGGAGGAGGTTCAACTCCATTTTTAACCCTGGAGAAGGAAAAGAAGGGAGGGCAGAGCCGAACAAATGAACAACTTGTAATTATTATTTTTAAAATGAGCCAAATCTAGCTTTTACATTGCATGGGTCGAGCCTAGGAGAGAGAAACATGGGAAAACGTGCAAGCCCATTCCTCATTGACTACAGATGCATTAAAATGGCATGGGGAACCTTACAAACCCATACCCTACCATCTTTGACCGATTTGGAGGAGAATGCGACCCATTCTGCATTAATTTGGTCGCTAAAATGTCACTTCTGGCCATGAACACGCGTCAGAGCTGTTTCTCAACTTTCTCTCTCCAGACTACACCAAAATTCAAGATTAACCCTGAATCATGTAGAGAATTTCATAAGCTTTCCGTTGATATAAAGAACGTGCAAATCCGAGCTCTGGATCAAAAGATATGGAGATCTGAAGATTTAGGGCACAAAACAGGTGAAAATGTGTTTTGAAGATCTTTCCCGCGCTCTGCCACCTGGACGACACGTGTCAAGCGCTGATTGGATACGTAATTCTCTCTCCTCTACTGTCCCGTGGGTTTTTCCTTGAAAGTTTTTCCTTTTGTGATTTTGGAACATTTTCCACTTTCCTTCCGCGCCCCCGCCACTTGGGACACGTGGCATGCATTGATTGGTCGACAGGGGCGCATGGGGCGCGCACTTTTTTTTTAGCTTTTCGCCAAAACTCTTGCTAAACTCTCTAACTCCTTCCCGAGCTCCGAGCTTCCTTCCTCCTCATTGACACGTGTCCTCCTTTTATTGGCTCGGGTTAGTGCTTCAAACCTCGCCCTTTGAACTTTTGGACTTTTCTCCTCGTGACACGTGTCATGATTTGGTCCGTGGTCCGCTGGTCCACGCTCTTTTCGCGGCCAAAGCGCCCATTTGTCCCGATGTCCTGCATCGTCTGGGGACAAAACTTCCGATCCGCCCGAAATGGGCTTCCTCATCCCTCATTCGGCCGATGACACGTGGCGTTGCTTGATTGGCTTTCGCCTTCTTCTGCTATCCGCGCCCCACGCGTCCCTTTGTCCCATGTCCTGATGCCCGGGACAAATTCTTCCGCTTCACCCGATTCGGCCGGTTCACGTTCCTTTGTCCCACATGTCCCGAATCGCTTAGTGTGAAAGTTCTCCTTTTCGCCCGATCCGGCGGTTCGGTCCTTCGCGCCTTCTTGTCTTCAAATGTCCTGCAGAGCAGCTTAGTCGATTTTCTTCTCCTTCGGCCGAACCGCTTTCCACGCCCCGCGCGCCCGACGGCCCGATGTTCCTTTGCCTCGCAGACGCGCTCGCCGCGCCTTTTCGCCGATTCGCGCCCCCCATGTCCCTCACGTCCCGACTCATTGCAGCGAGGACTAGGACTTAGCCATTTTTCATGATTTTTCCCGCCCAAGCTTGTTTTTGCAAATTTTCACCTTTTCTCGTAACTTGCTCTTTTCAACCTCGGACAGAGAGTTAGAAAATTCTTCGAGGGGACCCTAAAACATGATTTTTGGCCCCGAATCAATTTATTTGCCCGGGACTAAGTAATTTGATGCATGTTATCAAAATTTACCCTGGGGTGAATTTTGATAACAATTTGGTGACTCAACGGGGTCATCTCGCCGCTAGATGAAGTTACCAGCTTGCTCAAGCATCCATTGGGCATGGAGTCATGAGTCAGAACCTAAACCGATCTCGAACTTTGAAAACCTCCTCTCGAGCCACTTGAAACCCACCGACATGGAGTTGTTCTCACCAAAATGCCACCAAACGAATCAGCAAGAGCAAACCAAGCAACACCAAAACTATGTACAGTAATCTGAAAATCATACATGCTCCAAATGGAACATGCAGAGTGTGCACAAGCACTTCTTCTACTAAAAGCAAACCTACCTACTCTATCATAATCGGGAGCAAAGGCAAGCTAAACAAACCCTCGCAATTGGTTGTGAGAAATAGCTTCCTTTCTCAAAAGTGGCAGCCATGCAATTGATTCGAGCTGATCATGGCATGTTAGGATGAGTGGAAAATCAACAAGAAGTCGGGTATTCCACCCAAATCATCAAGGTATCACCAAGGAAAATTCAATACCTCTTTTAGTTGCTCGCATTTGATCAAGGGGTATGACATAACTGATCCTCGGTACTTTGTAGCTCACCCTCATGCTCGTAGCAAGCATGACTGGTCAGGTGACTTCTCCTTTGGCTCCAATGAAGCCAAATACCGATTGGGCAAGGTCCGATCCGCTTGATATGCCCATAGCTCGATTCTCAACTCCAAAAGTGGAGTCTTCTTGTAGACCCTCAATGGATGGTGTGGAAGCAATGGTGAAATTCCTTTGTCCTTTCTCTTCCTCCAATGAAGAACATGAAAGATTAAAATCTTCCAATCTTGATTCCAAGAGTCATGTTATAAGATGCAAAGCTGCCGCAAATGAATGTTCTCCTTCATGACAAAGCAGACTCTTGTGTTTGGAATGTGGATGATGAAAGAGAGAATGGTGGAAACTCAACCGCTCTTCTCCATCAAAATAGTCCTCCAAATCGATGATATAAACCGCCTCATGGCTGTCCTCCGCCGCAAATGTTCAACTTCCTCCATGGTGTCCTCTTGATCTCAGAATTTGACCACCATGGTTTCTTTCTCCTCCAACATTGAGTTTGAGAGGTCAAACTCCTCTTCAAAGACTGGAACTTGAGAGAGGTGAAGTAGAAAGAAGAACTGAAGGTTCTCCTGTAGCCTGCTTTGTGCTCAGAGCTCTTGGATCTGTAACTTTCTCCTCCACAACTAGAATGTGCTCCTCTGCTGCTGGATCTGGAGCAGCTTCTCCTTCCTCCAATGTTCAAGACAATCTTGCTTTGAATGAGCTCCTCCTCCAAAGATGAAGTTTTTCAAGTCAAACTCTTCAATCTGCTGCTCTAGAGGACAAGTTGGGACTGCAAGAACTTCTTCTTCTGCTGCAACAAAATCAGCCCTGACCACTATTTGTTCAACCTTAGCCTCTTCTGTAGGTTTGACCATCAAGGGGATCTTTGTCATACCAAACTTGGCAGCCAAACTTACTAAGCTCTTAATCATTTCTTCTTTTCTTGGCTCTTCCTCTTGCTGTCCTTGATGACTGATTTTTGCAATTTCTTCTTCCCCACATGGAATTGGGAATGCAAGAGGAGGGGTGGGTCAGAAACTCAATTGATTTGGCAATTTTTTTGTGGTGGTAAAGGAGATGAAATCTCTGTTTCTTTAGAGGAGGGGGATTTCTTTTAGCTCTTGTGGAGAGGATGACTGTTTGGAAGGAAAAAGGAAAGAAGAATTGAGGTGTGGTGGAAGACTGAGAGGTGGAGACATGGGATCAACATTTGGGACAGCAGATGGAGAGTTTAAAATTTGCAAGTCCAAATGAGATGATGCTGCTTGAGTAATGGGAAGAGAAAAACTAGATGATGGTGTAGAACTTACCCATTGACAAGGTTGTTCAACACCGAATGTATAGGCCTCTATTTCTGCTGTCCATTGTGCAAGTTGGGGCAGCATCTTTATCATGAAGTCCAGCTTCTCTTGAGGGCTGAAGTGTCTTGGAAAAGGGCCTCCCCATGGACAAGGAGTCCTGCAACCAATTCTGAAAGCTCTCATTTGAGCTGTTGCTCTGGACTGCACCATCTCTACCTCCATCTTTTGGATTTTCTCCAACAAACCAGCATCTTGGATCTGATGGTCTTTATTATATGCATACTCTTGCTCTTGGAAAGCTCCATAGCCAAACTGACTTTGGCATTGCTGCTCATATGGGTATGCATACTGATCTTGAATCTGCTCAAAAGGCTGATTTGGAGGATTTGTAAAACATGTTGGAGGTGGAATATACTGCTGTTGTTGATGTGAATTCCATGATGGAAATGAAGTCATGATTGCACAACCTCATGGAATGGAAAAGAATGAAAGAGATGGAAAGAAATATGGAAGGAAATGGATGGAAAACGGGTCTGCAACTTCATAAATGAGTTGCTGATCAGATGGAGTCACCAGATGTGTTTGCAAGTGCCTCCAAAGGCTGAAATCTTCACAGGAACACACCAACCTACAAAAGATGAAATGGAAGACCTCTAATGTCCCACCGGCGTGCCAAATCGCTGATGCAAAATCACAAAGACCCTCGGATGCCGATCAGTTTTCTAAGTTGATCTTCGTGCATCCAAAGCAGATTGCACAACATTGAAAACCTTTCTCCAAGTGTGGGACTTGCAGAAATGAGAAAGGAATCTCCAGAGAAGGCTGGTTCCTACTCCTAAACCACCTCGCCACAAGCTATTCCAAAGGTGCAAGCTAATCTAATCCTAATCTAACCATGCCAAAGAGACAGAGAGAGAGAGAGAAGAGGAAAAGAACAAAAGCCTACACTAAAACGGTGATACACCGTAGAAGGAGAATGTTGGACATCTATCAAAACCGCCATGTAACAAAGAGAGGTGAGCAATGGGAAGGATGGATGAGATGCATCACAGCCCCAAGGATAGATTTCACACGTAAAATGTCCCAAAACTCCATGAACACAAACTCCAAACCTGCAATGAACATTCAAACATGCACAAATACCTGCAATGAAGAGAGGCAAGAGGAAAACAAGTGAAAAACGAGCAAGGATGGACAGATGCATCACAAAACACGTTTTTTTTTGCTTCGTAAGTTTGCATGTAACATCATTTCATTAGTAAAAGGCAAAAATGCCATTACAGAGTAGGAGGAGGTTCAAACTCCATTTTTAACCCCGAGAAGGAAAAGAAGGGAGGGCAGAGCCGAAAAGATGAACAACTTGTAATTATTATTTTTAAAATGAGCCAAATCTGGCTTTTACATTGCATGGGTCGAGCCTAGGAGAGAGAAACATGGGAAAACGTGCAAGCCCATTCCTCATTGACTGCAGATGCATTAAAATGGCATGGGGAACCTTACAAACCCATACCCTACCATCTTTGACCGATTTGGAGGAGAATGCGACCCATTCTGCATTAATTTGGTCGCTAAAATGTCACTTCTAGCCATGAACACGCGTCAGAGCCGTTTCTCAACTTTCTCTCTCCAAACTACACCAAAATTCAAGATTAACCCCGAATCATGTAGAGAATTTCATAAGCTTTCCGTTGATATAAAGAACGTGCAAATCCGAGCTCTGGATCAAAAGATATGGAGATCTGAAGATTTAGGGCACAAAACAGTGAAAATGTGTTTTGAAGATCTTTCCCGCGCTCTGCCACCTGGACGACACGTGTCAAGCGCTGATTGGATACGTAATTCTCTCTCCTCTGCTGTCCCGCGGGTTTTTCCTTGAAAGTTTTGCCTTTTGTGATTTTGGAACATTTTCCACTTTCCTTCCACGCCCCCGCCACTTGGGACACGTGGCATGCATTGATTGGTCGACAGGGCACGCGGGCACTTTGCTTTTAGCTTTTCGCCAAAACTCTTGCTAAACTCTCTAACTCCTTCCCGAGCTCCGAGCTTCCCTTCCTCATTGACACGTGTCCTCCTTTTATTGCTCTGGTTAGTGCTTCAAACCTCGCCTTTGAACTTTTTGACTTTTCTCCTCGTGACACGTGTCATGATTTGGTCAGTCCGCGGGTCTCACGCTCTTTCGCCCCAAATACGGCCCATTTGTCCCGATGTCCTGCATCGTCTGGGACAAAACTTCCGATCCGCCCAAAATGGGCTTCCTCGTCCTCATTCGGCCGATGACACGTGGCGTTGCTTGATTGGCTTGGCTTCGCTCCTTCTGGCTATCCGCCCCACGCGTCCCTTTGTCCCACATGTCCTGACTGCTCCTGGGACAAATTCTTCCGGCTTCACCCGATTCGGCCGGTTCGCGACCTTTGTCCCACATGTCCCAAACTACTTAGTGCGAAAGTTCTCCTTTTCACCGATCCGGGTGGTTCGCGCCCTTCGCGCCTTCTTGTCCCAAATGTCCTGCAGAGCAGCTAGTCGATTTTCTTCTCCTTCGCCGAACCGGCTTTCCGCGTCCCCACGCGTCCCGACGGCCTGATGTTCCTTTGCCTCGCAGAGACGCCCCGGCCTTTCGGCCGATTCGCGCCCCTGATGTCCCTCACGTCCCGACATGCATGCGGGACTAGGACTTAGCCATTTTTCATGATTTTTCCCGCCCAAGCTTGTTTTTGCAGCCTTTTCACCTTTTCTCGTAACTTGCTCTTTTTCAACCCGGACAGAGAGTTAGAAAATTCCGAGGGGACCCTAAACATGATTTCAATTTATTTGCCTAGGACTAAGTAATTTGATGCATGTTATCAAAATTTATCCTGGGGGTGAATTTTGATGATAAAGGATAGACTACTTCACAATTGTATGTTTGATTTCGGTGCATCATGCAATTTCATGCCTCTAGAAGTCATGAATGAGTTAGATATCAAAGTGACAGAGCCTATGGAAAGTATACTGCCATGGAATCAAGAGAAGTGTTGGTAGTTGGTTGTCCGAAGGGTCCGGTGGTGGTGCAGCTTACATCTTATCCTATGAGGAATTTAAAATTGGATGTTGTGATTGTTGATTTCCCTGCCAAATGGGGTATGTTATTATCAAGGAAGTGGGCTGCAAGTGTTGGAGGGAGTGTCCAAATGGACATGTATTTTTCCACTATTCCCATTGAAGGCAACCTTGTAAAATTATATGGAGAGAAGAAAATGTTGCATCTAATTGAGGATCCAAACAATGCTTCTTATAGTATTATTTGCTGATGTTGATGTTGATAATTTATTGGGTTTGCTTTGATGGTAAGGAGCACAAGTCGGATCAGTCAAAGTGCCTTGAATAGGTAGGTTCTCCTTGGAACTTTCTATTTGATGGAGCTTGCTCCAAATTTGGAAATGGTGTTGGTATAATTCTGATTTCTCCTAGCTTAGAAGAGTTTGTTTTTTCCTTCAAGCTTAATTTTGAATGTACTAACAACATTGTTGAGTATGAAGCCTTGTTATTAGGTTTGCGAATTGCATGGAAGTATGGTGTCAAGGACATCATTGCAAAAGGAAATTCAGATCTAGTTGTCAAACAAATAAGAAAACTATATGCTACAAGGTTGTTGGATACGTGGAAAGTGACCTATGGGAGCTTCACATATATCTCTAGACAAGGTCATGAAAATAGTGGTAGGTCATTTTAGTTGATTTTGTGGTTAGTTATGGGTGGTTTTCTTGTCTAGCCTAGAAAATATTGGATTTATTAGCTTCTATGTTTAATACGGAGAACTGTACTATAATATATGGCGAGAGTGGTGAGGATATAAACACCAGCATTCGCAAGCTAGTGTCAATACTTGATTGGTTTGTTGGCCCATTGGGTTATGGGACTTGGGGATCATAACCTTGAGTATGTGGTTGTTAAGGACCTATTATGGTCATGTGAAGAATCAATCCCTTCTTTCGACTATCCAAAATTTATTTAGAATCGTATGCCTTTTCAACTTCTACGTTTAGAACTAGAAGTTGTATGATTTTCTCAGAGTACCTAACAGGTGTTTTGGAAACTTGGATACGTAAGCTAGTGTCTATATCAATGAGGAGGTCTCCTATGTTAGGCTGCAGAACCAAAGGATCACAACCAAATGTTTGTTCTCGTTTGAACCCTTGCACGGTCATTCAGGTGTTTTATCAAGGCAATCTATAATTTGGATGGTTTGACCAGAATGTGTAAGCTTTGTCGTCTTCGATATTCAATCCTCTTAGTTGCTCACTAATTTCTTGTAAGTTTGTTGTGGCTTGAAAGACTTGTATCCTAAGGTCCTGATCTATATCAGCTAAAGTCGTGGGTAGATTTGGCTGAGGCACTATGGGTTCAAATATATACTCTCTAGGCTCTCTAGGTCCTATGATTTTCATACAAAGATGATTCAACTTTTAACTAACATTAAATAAACTGAAGGTATTTACACTATGCAAGCATCCTATTATTTTTGTATTTTTTAATGACGTATTTCAATGAAATTAAAGAGTAGCTACTCTAGTATATCTATAAAATGGACAACTAATCTAGAAACAAAATGAAAACAAACAAAGTAGCCTGGTATGGCTATTTGCCTGTGCAATTGTGATATTATACTAAATATCTAACTAAATATATTAAATTGAAAGACTCTTGATTCTACCTCAGAAGTGAGGAATGAATCACAGTTTCTCATAAACTATCAATCCCCACAGCTTCCTAGTGATATTGAGAACAAGCTTTTGACTGAAATAAAATAATTCACTACTCTATTTGATATGTTGTAACTAGAACTTTGATAGCTCAAACTTGGTGTTTATAGAACAGTGGTAAATCCAATTGTGTGTGATTTCATCCCCTCAGTGTGATCTCCTCGTTCCTTCATGTCCTCGTGAATCCAGAAAGTGTGTATATGATAGTATCAACATAAGATAACAATCGAATAATGGTAGCTTTGGATATAGACCGAATATAATGCGAGTAGGAGAGGGATAGCGCAAGTGAACATAGTTGACTATGCAGATTTATTACGGGAATACAACACAAGTGTACCGAGAGTTTTAGAAATTATCCTTGTGACAAAACAAAACCTATAACTTTAAAGGATTCTAGTCTAGAAATGAAGCTATTCTATGTTTTAAACTAACTTTATGCAACAACAATGAAACAAGAAGATGATATGACCTCTAAAGTGCCAACAATGGAAGCAAAACTTGAAACTAACAAAATCCTAAGCAAGGAATTGAAAAACTGAACAAGAGAATTGAGAGGATGAGGGGCCATTTGTTTGAAAACAAACCAACTATTTATAGAATTCCGATTCACCAAAGGGTAACTTGGAATGGAACTCTTTTACCATTAAAAATGGAGAAACACTATTATAGGGAACCAAAAACATAAATACAAGCTAAGGCGGTTGAGAAAAGCTGGTAAATGTTGAAAATTCACGCAAGTCATGATCAAAGGAACGTGTTGGAGAATGCGTGAAGGACCACCGCCCGAGCAGGGTGGTGGTTATAGGACCGCCGCCCTGGTAGGGCGGTAATCACAAGACCGCCACCCTGATAGGGTGGCGGTTTTATTACTGAAGGTCAAAAAGCCAAGAAAAGGGGGCAAGGGATAAAACAAAGCACAAGGAACTTGGATAAAGCATTTGGGATGCTAACATATACTTCACGAGCTTCTCTGGATCCCGAAAACCTTACGAGGCGACCTGTATCATCATTAGGGCATGTGTAACATCATTCCAACGGTGCGGACCCTACAATTTTGGGTACGCACAGTTCCTAGGTGTTGGTGACTTCTACGGGGCACCTTTCATAATGTAGATGCTCATAAAATGATTTTGTTGTGTCACACAAGTGTTACTAACCTTTTTTTTGGTCACATGTATGTTCTTTAGATGATCAAAAGATTCACCTCTAACCCGAAAAACAAATCATCTCCTACAAAACCCTAAACTACATCAAATCCTAAAAAAGAAAAATACAAATGGGGAGTCAAGCTAACCCGATGGTCACCCCATCGAGTGAACTTATACGGCACTAGACTTGCTATAAATATGAAAATATATGGAAAATATTAAAGAACTTGACCTTCGATCAATGCATACAGAAAATGCAGTCCCTCATCCAATGTAATGGATGATAGATAGATTCCTTGAAGTTCTTAAGATGCCTTTAGAGTGCAATCTTAGGTGACAAATATATATGCTTAGAGTTTGGTCCTTTATTATGATCACAAAGCATTTTATTAATATGATTACGTTGGTTACTTTTCCTAATTGACAAATGGAAGGCCGAAAAATATGAAAATAAGAGTCCCAAATGATAAAAGAGGCCTAAAAAGAGTGAGTAAGATAAAAAAGGTAAAGAGGGCCCATAAGAGATGAGGGCACTTGATAGCTGATGTCCTGACTCAACACTGGTGTCTGAGATCAAGAAAGATAAAGTTATGAAGATCAAACTTCATTATAGGGTTTGTAATACCAAAGAGAAAGAAATAAAGACATGATAGAGGCTAAAAATAGCTGATAATTACTACTTTTCTCGCTTAGGAATCATGTAAATGGAATTATGTTGTTAGGACCTAGAAATGTACCCAAGTACATAATTTTGTGTCTATAGGGAAAACCCCAGGTACAAGGAATATTTAAGAATGACCTTTGGCCCATATGAGGATCTAAAGGTTCTGTATGAGGACTATGATTGGAATCTTTTCCACTATAGGAAGTCTAGAGTGAAATGAGTGTACGGTTCTTGGTTTTGTTCTATTGTTGCAGTTGGGTTGCTTGTTTCTATTTATTCTATCTTACTCCTCATTATTTTATCTTGGCTTTCAACCTTTTTTACATGGGTACGATCCTTGTTAAAAAGACTTTATCCTTAATAAAAATATAGTGTCATATATTGTATAACTATCAAATCCTAAATATTTATTCATAATATTTTCCACAAAATCTACCAAAGAAAACCTAACTTCATATTCTTAGCATATCTTCAAAAAATTCTAATTAACCTCGATTTTCATTAACCAAGCCTACGGGTTGATGCTATCTTAACTTAAAGAAAGTTAATGTGATGAAATATAACAAAGAATGAATCTAAATATATCATGAAATGGAATATATGACCTAATTGATCATTTGATGTTTTGGTGTGGATGTACATTGATAATTTAGTTGATTGAAGATCAAATTTACTTAGGAAGGGCATATCAATATGATAAAATTGTAAACATTCACAAGTAATTGATGAATCATGATAAAAACTCACTCAAGAATGACATTAGAATGATAATGAAATTTACGCATCCACTTGAAAGAGGCTATAATATATAAAGCAAAAGTGTAAGTGACCTGTGAAGTATGTGGTTTGATGTTTTAGTGTGGAATTACGTTGATATGTTCCTTTTCATACACCTCATTAATGCTATAATACATAAAAAGAGTGAGTGCTAAGTTAGCAAATCCAAGATCAAGATTTTTGGTCCTAGGGATTTTAATATACTTCATCAAATTGATGTATATGATAAGGTTAATTATGGTTTGGTAGTGAATAAATGCTTATGATTTCTATTTCCATCCCAACATGACTGTGAGTGCTATCGATTAGTGTAATGAGGTGTTTTTCGTAGAATATTTCCTCAAACACCCTAATAATCACTCAAAAGAATTATTTTTAGGGAATTTGTTCACTTATGCCATGATAAAACTAATTATATATGAGATAAATTGATATGTTATTTTTTATACGGGCCTAAAAGTGATCTCGTAGGTTTAGGTTGGAGGTTCTTTGTTGTAAAAATTTGCAATGTATTTCCCATCAAAGTTTGATTATTATTTCGTCTCATGGATATTTATGATACACCTGAATGATGTATATGGTAAGGTTATGGATTTTTACGTAGTGAAATAATTATTCCAATAGTGTCTACTATCCCGCTCAAACATGTGGTCAATATCGGTTTGGTGCTATAAGGTGTCATTTGCAAAATATCATCAAAGACACCCTCATACTTACTAAAACTAATGCTTTTTGGAAAATTGTTTTTGTTTCCACCATGATAAAATGGAACAAAGATAAGAGAAATCAAAAGAATATTTTATACATGGTCCAAATACTAATATGTGGGTTTAGATAAGAATTTATCGGGTGCCACATTCTAGTGAGAACTTACAAATCAAAATTTGACAAATTTTGTCTTAGGGTTCTTAATAGATGTCACTTAATTGATATAGATGGAAATGTTTGAGATGGTTGGGCAGGTAAAATGTAATTACAATAGCATCTACTATTCTACACAAATGTGTGACAATTTGCATTTTGGTTCCGAGGGTTTTTTTGCATAATATTACCCCATGCACCCTAATACTGATTCAAACTGATGATTTTTAGTGCGGTATATTCACTTCTATTGTGAGAAAATAGGTAGATATAAAAAAACTAAGAGTGCTTTTTTACACTAGTGTGACACCAAGTTTTATGTTCGTATGAGAGGTTCCTAGGTACCACAATTTAGGAGAAATTTCTCATAAAGTTTCATAGTTTTTGGTCTCATGGATCTTAAGAGATATCATTGGAGTGATATATCTCTAGAAAAATATTATGCACTTTAGAAAATATTTATCCCAATCTCATACTACTATTTAGAAAGTTCTCAAGTGTACAAAGTACTAATTAATCCCACATTTGGCCATATTTTTATTATGTTTTATATTGTCTTTCCTGTATATTTTCTATCACCTATCATCCCATTTAACAACTTCCCAGACATTATAGCCCAAAATTAGGGTACCCTAGCTCAGTATTGGGGCACCCTAAGGTGCTCTCATCCCACTTCGAGCACCCCGATCTATGCAAATCATCTTCCTCTTCTCTTTGGGTCCTTTCTATCTGTTGATCATATTTATCTTTTTCCCAGTTGTTCTTGTCGAGATTAATTACGAATTTAAGCTTGAGAGCTCTATAAATATAATGTTATAAGACCATAATAAGGGTCCTAGGTCATAACATTACACTTCTACTATCACTACATCTAGAGTTTCATCCATTGCATCACTTGCATCCACATAGTTCCGTGCATCAAGGCTAGGAGATCTCCATCACACACACTTCGTAGGGGGAGGGATTCTATTCTATTCCATGCACACATGCTACTTAAATTTATATAGTTACTATTACTCTCTAGTTCACAAAGTTTGACTAGCACAAGAGAACTTAGGGTACGACATGCACGCAAACACCAGAACTACATCCAGGTCTGAAATGTAGTGTAACGCTCAATGATAAGATCACTAGTTTGGTGGCTGAGGTCAGTCCGATCCATTCATTTTCATATTTTATTTTTCTAGGGTTTTGATACTTCTCTTTGCATTACATGTGATTATACATCTCATCCAATGAATCCAGTGTGAACCATTCGTAACCAACTTGTGACTATATCGATCTAGTTTTCAGCCATTTATAGTGTTCGAATACCTAGATTGCAGACCAGGGCACCCCAGTACTCTCCAGGAGCCTTTGTCATCTTATACCTCCTAGATATAGTCTTCGCAAGGTCCTTGAGTGTTCATCTACACTTCTAGATTTTATTTCTAGATCTATGACACTCTACGACATACTTATGATATTAACTAAGTCTTCTTTCTTTCCTCGTTATGCATACTTACGGTTTTATTTCCATTAGATTAAATTATTTAGTCACTTTACTTCATTTTAGCATACTTATTTATAGCATTTTAGTCCTCCTAATTAGATTAACATTAATACCCTTATATCCCCACGTAGGTATTCTAGGCCTCTTATTATTGTTAATTATTTTTGTGAGCTCAACCATTTCTTATTACAACCTTCTAGGGTTTCTTGCATCCCATTCCCCATGGATCCACATCCTAAGGAATTTACTGAAGCTCACCTTAAGGAAATCAATGATCATCTTGTTGAACACCCATAGGATCTAGATCTCTTTTTACATGTGGCTCGTGAAGAAGCTACCAATTTAGCTAAACTAAATTCTTCTATAGCTCCACCCACTTCTATAGCCAACCAACCCCCTACTTCTACGCTTCCACCTATCTCTACAATTCCAATTTTCATCCCCACTACTACCAACCACTTCACACCTCCTTTGGTCTCACATCAATGAAAACCTCCTCTGTTGGTAACCAAGATTTAACCTCCTTCTATCATGATCTCCATAATCAAATTCGTAAGTTACAAAAGACTACTATATCTACCTCCTTAGATTCTACCTTATTGTTGCACACCCCATTTTCACCTATTATCTCTACTTACCCTCTCCCTCCTAACTTTGTCACTCCTAAGTTTCCCATTTTCAATGGGCAAGGTTTCCTAGAAGAGTACCTTTGTGTCTTTCATGTTGCTTGTCTCGATTTTGCTGATGATTTTCTCCTTTTAGCCAAAATTTTTCCTCATAGTCTCCATGATTATGCCATGCATTGGTTCTATGACTTACTTGCTCATTCCCTTGCTTCCTTCACCCATATCGATGATGCTTTTCTCACACATTTCTCCATCAACATTGGTTCTAAGATGTCCTATGCCCAAATAATGCAAATCAAGCAAGGGCCTAAGGAATAACTCTCTAATTATGTTTTACGATACAAGATTAATCTTGCTAAGATGACTAATGCCATTGCAGATTCCAAGTTGCAATATTTATTTATATAGAGTCTCTTACACCTCTTTACAAAAGTGTTCTCTTTAAGACATTTTCCTCTTTTGATCAAATTTTCCATACGCTTAAATTTCGTGAATCTAAACTTCTCACCATTAGAAAATTTAAGTACTAAGAATAGTCTTCATCCTCTACTCATTTTAAAATAAAAATTTCATTTAAGCCCTCTACATCTAATCCCATTAATACTAAACTCACTATCAATGCCATTATCCCTCTTAAGGAAGCTCTATCCCAACCACTTAGGGGTACATTTAATAACCTTACTTTAGCACCAAATCTCATTTTAAAGCAACCCCTTGACAAAAACCTCATTACCCTTCCTCAACCACTTTATTTAGACCCATCGCGCCCTAAAGGACGAAACTACAATGAAAATTTATGTTGTGATTATCATCGTTGTGGGGAAATTCTACCAATCCATGTCTAAAACTTTGCATGATTATTAAAAATCTCATTGACAACAACATAATCGAATTTACAAAATCCAATAGCCCCGCTCCCTCTAAGGATAAGGGTAAAATCACAATTTTTAATAATTATTCCCACCATCACGACAAAAATATTGTAAATTCTTTAGCTAATCACACATACCATGCCACTCCACCTCCAGATGTGGCTGCCCTTGAATTTCTCGTCACTAATGCTGAAACCACAACACCCGCTGTCATTTATTTATTTTTTCCATTGAATACCATTCTACATTCGTATATAACCATTTACAAATATGAGAATCCATTGGTTCAAACTCTATTAACAACACTAAATCTGATCCATCTTCCCCTATTAGCACATGTTCTTTTTCCTTCTTATGGTCTATTAGTTACCCTCAATCAAAAATCGATTATCCAAAGATAACGACCCTTTGGCATTGTTAAGTTATAGGATGTGACCTAATTTTGGGCCTCAACTGTATTCATAAATCCCAATCTATTATTTCTATGACCCACTTACACCTTAAATTTATCTACAATAATAAATTCATTTCCATTAATGATGTTCCTCCTTCACCCCTGTTATCATCACCTCCTTATCTTGTTACTCATACATCTCTTACTCTTCCTTACTCAACTCATACAATTTCCCCTACAATGCCTGTTATGCCTACTCTACCTCTTCACCTACCTTTTCCATCACCGTTTCACTCTATTAGTCCCACTTTTTAGAATAGCCCTATTCCTCGGACCCTATTATATCCCATCATCGATCGTCACCTCGCTCAATTTCATGTAGTTCATACCCTTATCCCAAAACGTCACCTTGATCTCCATCACTCACACATTTACTGCATCATGACATTTGTTTCATATACATCCATCACATGTGTATCGACTCCATTCTCTCATGCAGTGTCTATCTACCATACTACCAATCCTCTAGCATGATCCTACACTTCCATCACCCCGCACCTTAGGTCGACGAAATTTTATTCTTCGACCTTATTGGTTGATGATTTCTACATAATTTCCTATGGGTATAGCCATTACAAACCCCACCCACCTTCATCATTTTAGCATAGTTGCATACCTCATCTTTAATTTATCACCTCTACATTTTCTTACATATAGGAATACCTATCCCACGTCATAGCACCCTTACCCGATGATGCACTCTTGTGCTTCATTTCTCACTTGACTATTGAGGGATTACCATTACACTAAATGCCACACATTATACTATAGGAACTACATATTATACCATCCTATAATACGTATATATCCAACATACATTTTACATTTACTTATACCCCTATATTATACATATCATACATTTTCCTCTACACTAGGCATCATTATCCATGACGCTAGTTTTATCATTCCATCTTTACATTCTCTGTTTACACTAGGTCACATTATACATGGATCTAGCTTTACATTTTCTTATTAAATATTCTATCTACACCCTTCATCACCTACATAGCCTATATACGTACACCATACACATTCTACATGCTACATTGTATTCCATTACACATGGATCTATTTTTACCTATTACCCCTCCCATTTCTATACATGAATCTCATTACATCTTACAAATCCCCTACATTGCATAATTCATGGATTACACATTCATACATCTCATATATTCTACATGGTACACTAGATTCCATTATACATGGATCTAGTTTTACTCGTCACCATTGCATATTCCATTCTTACATACACTCATCATTGCATTTCACACACTACATTACATTTCTCACACTACGCATTTATATACTAGTTTCACCCCTCATCATTTATACTACGTTATCTTCTACGTGTTACACCCACAAACCTATGACACACTCTAGTTCTTCGATCCATACTCGACTACCGAGGGTTTACCAATCAAATGGACCTTACACTCATCATGCGACATTTCCTCCTGCCACATCTTTCTCATCCACCATCTCCCACGTTAGTGACATACACCTTAGGTTAAATAGTCACCTGTCCTATCATCTTATAGTGGTATAAACCTTAGGTTACATAACCACTCCCTTATTATCCATTACATAGTGACATGCACTTTAGGATAAATCATCACCCATTTCCATCCACTCATCTTATAGTGATATATGCTTAGGGATAAATCATCATTTTTCGTTTAACAGGTCGTAGTATACACTTAGGCTATAGGGTCCATGCACATCTTCACATATGACTCATTTTTACCTCCTAATTTTAAAGTGATATAGTCTTATGGATAAATCATCACTTTCTCTTCAACAAATTTTGGTATATGCTTAACACTATAGGGTCCAAACACATCCTCTCATATAACCCATCTTCATACTCTCATCCAAAAGGTCGTGATATACGCTTTGGCTATAGGGTTCACACACACCTCTCCACATGTCGCATCTCACCACCACTACACATACACACTCATTACAATGTGCTAGCTACAACCTACACTACTCGACCATCTCCCGATGATGTAATCTTGTTTATAGTTCATTCTTGAATAATGAGGGGAAAATAAAATTAACCTCACTGCATACACTTCCATGCACTTTGGAGACACGCTCCTCTTATCATTCCATATTGAATTACATTCCATCTATCCACAACATACTATATTGTCTTGGGGACATTTTACTCTTGCTTTCTCATGTTTTGCATGATCACTTTACTAAACATGTTAGACTAATTTCTTATATGTCATTATCATAAAAACATGCTCATTCAAACCTTTGTTTAGTGTGATCGCAGATACATGACTCTACACGCAACATGGATGCTTACCTTCTACCCTTCCTATACTTGTCGCTGGGGGCATCCACATCCATCCTATTCAGGTCTTATTTTTTCATTTTATACTTAACATCTTATACTCCTTGTTCATACACGTTTTGACATATTGGTTATCACTCTAACATGCTAATGGGTGTTTCATGTGATGTACTTTTTTTTCAAGATTACATGTTTCCATGACTACATATTTGTTTTCACTTGTCTACATTATTTTCTATTATTTTTGGGTTTTTCCCTTTGCTTGTGTGCACACTTGTTTGTTTTTTGCAGCCATGAAGGATTTGAGTGTCTTACGACATCATGAGTGATGTCCCATATTTGAAACCCACTTTGTGCGGTCTACTTGTCTTATTGCATGTTTCCACTATTGTGCTTAGTAGTTTTTACATTGTTTGCTTATTTTACACTTATCTTGTTACATACATGTGTTTTCATAATAACATTTTTTTGGCTAACCATTCCATTTTTGCATACCCCTGATGGGCAGATTTCTACAGATTAGAGTGCGGTTAGATCCTCTTTTGGGGTTGTATTCTCGTTTCAGTGATGTTGCATGTAGCCAAAAAGAGGGGCACATCATTGAGGGTTTCTACTAACACAAAATATTTACAGTGGTTAAGTATAGTGCACTTTCCACCCTTGGAAATGTGGGTTCATATAAAATGAGTAAGTTCTGACAATTCTACGAACTCCATACATAGCGGCCTTAATAGGATATGATGTCCTTCGAAAATTCTACCTATTGATTATAGGCTTGGGGGTTATAGTGGGTGTGCCTCTCTACAATTCTTTGTCCAAAGGTGTCATATCACCCAAAAACTATGATAGTATAAAGATGTCTTCCAAATTTTTAGCGAAGAGGTTAAAGGTTGGAGGATACAACATGGTTCCTATACTTCTTCATCCAGGGTGGCGTGAGATCACCCAAAAAAATCGTGACATTACAGGATATCCTTCTACACCCTTTTTCATGACATGGATCAGGTGCACATGTTCCATTTATACTTTCTATTTCAGCATATTTTGCATTTTTGTGTTTTACACATACATGCATATTTTACATAGTGTTTTTCATACACACATATTTTACTACTTGAGTGTTTTTTTCTTGCAAGTCTAGCCATATGAGAAATAAGTAGTCAAATTAGGGGGAAAAACAATAACAACAATAATGACAATGAAAATGACAACACACTTCTATATGCACATTCCTTTACTAATCATGCAGGTACAATACACATAACAACAACCACACACATGTTCCAGCCTAGGTTCACTCTAATCACTTTTTGTGTGAATTTTTGATCTTTAGAATTCACGCTCCTCTACATTTTTATTTTTTCATTCCACGCTTGAGTCTAGTACATCAACATGTATTCTTCTACACTCTACATGGATATCAGGTACATATATCTATCTACTTAATGTTACCGAGTGTTCCACTCACCAACACAAAGTGGGGGAAAAATGTAGACACAAAATTATGCACTTTAGAAAATATTTTTCCCAGTCTTATGTTATTATTTAGAAGGTTCTCAAGTGTACAATGTACTAATTAATCCCACCTTTTTGCCATCTTTTTAGTATGGTTTATTTCATCTTTTGCTCTTATTTTCTATCACCTATCAGCTAATTTTACAACTTCCTCAACATTCTAGCCTGAAATCGGGGTGCCCTGAGGCACCCTAGTCACACTCCGGCCACCCCTGTCTATGCAAATCCTCTTCCACTTATCTTAAGTCCTTTCTAGTTGTTGTTCATATTTATCTTTTTCTTAGTTGGCCTTGTCAGGATTAATTACAAAATTAAGCTTGAGAGCTCTATAAATATAAAGCTATAAGACCATAATAAGGGTCCTAGGTCATAGCATTACACTACTACTATCACTCCATCTAGAGATGTATCCATTGCATCACTTCCATCCACATAGTGACATTCATCAAGGCTAGGAGATCTCCATCACACACACTTCATGGGGGGATGGATTCTATTTTATTCCATGTACACATGTTACTTACATTTCTATAGTTATTATTGCTTGCTAATTAAAAAAGTGTGACTAGAATGAGAGCACATAGGACACAAAATGCACACACAAACACACAAAAAATACATCCGAGTATGAAATGTAGTGAAACTCTTAGTGATAAGACCACTATTTTTATGGCTAAGGTCAAGACAATCCATTCATGCGAATATTTTATTTTTCTAGGATTTTTATACTTCTTTTTGCATTTTAGGTCATTATACAACTCTTCCAAAGAAATCCGGTGTGTAAACAAGAAGCATTAAGAACCAACTTGTGATTATATTAGATTCAAGTTTCATCCATTTACAGTGTTCAGAGTGCCCAGATTGTAGACTAGGTATCCTCGAGCACCCTAATACTCTCCCAGGCTCCTCTCGTTAGCTCAAACCTCTCGGATATGATCTTTGCAGGGTCACCGAGTGTTTGTATATAGCTCCAAATTTTATTTCCAGATCTGTGACACTCTACGAAAAACTTCGATATCAGCTAAGTCATATTTCTCTCCTCTTTTTCATACTTAGGGTTTAATTTCCATTATATTAAATTATTCACTCACTTTACTTTATTTTATCATACTTATTTACAATTTTTAGTCCTCCTAATTAGATTAACATCAATACCCTAGTATCCCCACATAGGTATTCTAGGCATCTTATTTTTGTTAATCAAGTATTTGGAAAGGTCCATGATATTTTGATAGTGAAAGAATGCTTATGATATCATCTACCAACCTACCAAAACACATGGGAATTCTCTCTTTGATGTCATGGGTTTCATTCATAAAATAATACCCCAAACACCCTAGCAAGAAGAACTCAAACTAAATAATTTTTGCATGTTACATTAAATTCCACTCCAAGAAAACAAGATTAAGATAAGAGAAACTAATATGATATTTTATATATAGGAAAATACCAAATTTTAGGTTCATATGGGAGGTTACCAAGTTTCACGATTTACGTGAACTTTCCCATCAAAGTTTGACATTTTTTTGTCTCATAGCTCTTAAGAGATGTTAGTTCGGCATCACCAAGCTTTCCCTTTGTGATTTTAATCTTTTCACCGACATAAAAAAGAATGATTTTGTGTCTCCAAATAGTTCCAATAAGGTATAAATAAATGAATGGGTCTATATAGTAGGACCTTTTTTTGCTGCACTTTGTGGAGTTTGGTTCTATAAGGAAATTTTTATACATGATGTTAGGCTCTTCACATTGTGGAGCTTGGTTCTATAGTGTCACCATTTTTTGCATTATCATCACTAGGGAAATTGATTTTATGATGTTATTTGGGTTTCATCAAAATATCCCCAAAACTACAATCATTCTCAAGGCCATGCCCAAGTATTCTTCCACCATTGTCGATTCAAAAATGAGCGGATCTTTTCCTCTCATTGTCTTACGCCCTCTCCCGTAGGAAGTGATGGTATGTTTGACTAGATTAGAGTTATAAATTATGGTAATGGTTGGGGATCTATGCACTAAGGTAAGCTTCCTTATCTATTTTTATCTTTCCTATTAGTAAGAGTAGTGTAAATGAGGATACAACAAAAATATGGGTGTGATCCCTTACCTGATATTGAGGATATGTAACCCTCTAATAGTTAGTGGGGAAATGATTGATAGTCCCTACCCTACTCCTCCTCCACCAACCCCTATATTTTTAGATTCTTCATGAATTCATCCTTTCTTATATAGATTTTATTTAATTCTCCTAGGTGTTCCCACCTTATTGTTTGAAAAGGAATTTTACACTTTCTACTATTTATATGTAATTGTTATATGTTTTTTAATATATTTTATCTCGTGGATGATATAATTATGACATGTCTTAAATAATGGGCTGTGATATTTACAATGTTCCCTAATATGGTGTAACTCATCCCCAACATCAATTAAGGGCTTCCTTGGTTCACTCCAATATTGGGGATAAATCTCTCAAACTTTGTTAATTCCTATTATTTAATTCTTCACATTGACCCTCAAATTTTTGGTGTTGAATAAACCCCCATCATTCCACCTCACATGACATACATTTCTTAATAAAATGATGAAATTTTAACTCCTCCTACCATAATAAAAAAGAGACCTTAATATATTTGTGTTTATATTATTTTTATGTTTCAATTGTGTACATGTATATATTGGTGTTTATCTCAAGGTTAGCAAAACAATCATATAGCTATTATAGAGTTCTTATTCACTAATATAGGTGGATTTTTTCCCTTTAATGTGGAGAATTTGTAGTCCATTCAATAGGTAAATTACCTTTGTTGTGTTAGTTATGTGCCACCAATCTCTCCCCTACAATATTATCATTCTCACGACCATGCCCAAGGATTTTTCCAACATCTATTCAAAAATTGGAGGATATTTTTCTTTTATTCTCATCTACCACATCCTATAAAGAGTGATGGTATGTTTGAATTAATTGGAGGTGGAAATCATGGAAATGTATTTCTATCTGTATATGTTAAAAATATTAGATAAAATTTATAAACCAAAAACAAAGCAATTGATTTCTAAATCTAATCTATTCAACAATACCTTAGATTGAGCTAGATGGAAGGGAGAAAGAAATGAAATACCTTCACTTACCAATGAAGAAACACCTTGATGATTTCATTGTGCTCTTAATGGTGGATATGATGTCCTTACTTCATATTTTAGAGACACTTGAGCAACACCTCCCCTTTGTTTGTGCTTGGATTGCTTGATTGTTGAAGATGGCTTGATTGCGTGATGATAGATTGATTGATTATAGGAAGATGATTGATTTATTAATAAAATTGGTAGAGGTTGGTTATGGATTATAGATATTTTTCAAACCATCTCTCGAGAGGAGGAGATCTCAATTTATAGTTAATGGGTGGAGAATTCAAAGTGGCTAAGATGAAGCCATATTGGGTTTGGATCAAGGGTTGAGGATACATGTGAGGATATAAAGATCTAGAATTGGATTATTCTAGAATTTAGAAGAAGCCTCCATTGAATTACAATTTCAATGGAGGGAGGGATATATATTTGAATTTTTAAATATGAAAGAGGTAAATTTATAAAGGATTATAGAAATAGAAGCCTCTATATTTAGAGGTGATAATATGATTAGGATTATAATTTGACTAGGTTAATAAGTGATGATTAGGGGTGAGGTTACATGGAAGGGATAGGTGTAGGGATGTGTAGGGATGATATGTAGGAATATTAAATTCCTATAAAATGTTAATAGGGATTATAGTACGATAATATGATGTAAAGATGAAATAAAAGTGATTAATTATAAGATGCAATAAAATTATGATTTAAGAGGATTAATAATGGAATGATGGGATAAATGATAAATGATAAAGGATAAAGGATAAATATGATAAAATAGATTAAATAATAATATTTAATCTTAAAATTAAATAATATATTAATGATGTCAAGATATTTTCAAAACAAATTAGTCGTAATCAACATGTCGAAATTTTAGATGTCTACATTTCCCCCCTCTTTGAATGGTTATTGCGTAGCAATTACCATTCAAAGAAAAATAAGAAAAGATGTTAGGATGGTGATATGATGCCCCCTCGAGGGGTTATGTGAGGAAAAATGATTCGGGTAGCCACTCAAAAAGAAGAGAGGCCTAAGTTAGTAAATGATATTAGAGGATTAGAAGGTTTAAGATGAGGATGTAGGATTAGAGGATTAGATGATTATATTATTGAGGATGAGGATACAATATAAGAGGATTATATGATTATAATATTAAGGAATAAGATTTTAAAGGTTGGAAGAGAGGATTAGAGGATTAGAAGATTGAGGAATATGAGACTAGATAAGATGAAGGAGAGGATATATGGTTAGAATATTAAAAGATTATAAGATTAGGATATATTGGATTTTGAAGTAGAGCATGCCCTAGTCAATGATGTATGAAAAGGGTGAATATTTAGGATATTAGATTTGAGTATGGCCTAGCCAAAGGGTTAGGATTGAATATTTGGGATTTATATTATAAGGATACTGGATTTAGTGATGTTAGAATTGAGGATGGATTGGATAGGAAGATAGGTTATTAGTTCATAAGATGTTGGATTTGGAGGGTTAGAAGATTGAGGATATTAGGATAAGGATTGGTTTTTAGATCAATTTGGATAGGAGAGGATTGATATGATGATAAAGTTTGATTGATGAGAGGATGATAGAAGGTTCCCCAACTAGGGGGTGAGGATTTTAGATGTTGGATGCAAGAATATAAGATTTGGATGTGGATATTGATTGATTGATAAAGGATTAATGGGATAGGATGATGAGGAGTTTAGATAGTTAGTTTTATGATGACAAGGATTGGGAGTGGATGATGATAGGGGTAAATGATTATGATAGAAGGGGGTGTGCTACCATAAAGTTCCCATTGTTATCATCATTATCAATGTGATTAATGTGGCATAGAGCAAGATGCACCATGGTATAAAGACCGTGGTAACTGAATTTCCAAATGCCCTTGTCTTTATGCCATTGGATAGATTAATATAAAAGGATGGTCCTCATATCATTGGACGATGCAAAAAGAAAGAGAAAAAAAGTGGCCTCATATCATCGGCTGAAATGTAAATGTAGAAAAAAACACAAGAAAAAACATACACATTGCATTTTTTAGTTTATTATTATTGTTTGGTGGTTGGTGTTTTTTGTGATTGGTTAATGGATTTTTGGTAAATAGATTTTTTTATTTTTGGATGTTTGGATTGTTTCATGTGGGATGTTGATATTTTGGTTTTGGGATGGGGTGAATGGTTGATGATAGGTAATAGAAAAGGATCCAAGATGGGATAGCTCATGGGGGATGGGAAGGGATGTAAGGTGTGTTGTCACTTTATTCTAGAAGTCCCAAAGCGTGTTTGGGTAGGATGAAAGGGAAAGATTGAGGGGAATTAGATAGGCTGGATAACATAGGGATGGGTTGATTGGATAGGATTAGATGGGATGTGGGATGGGAGATAGATATGATGAGTTTAGGACAAGGAAAATTTTAAGGAACCCCCCTAAAACATATTATAGAAATCATGGTGAATATACCTGTAACCAGTTTTGTGGTTTTGGTGAATATACATGTAACCAATTTTGTGGAATTTTTGAATATACCTATAAATTTTTCATTACTATTATAACCTCCTCAAAAGATAAAGATATGTATCCTGCAGACTTCAGTTTCTATTTAAAGTCTTCTTTCTTAACCATATTTAGGCATTTTTCCTAATCTCAACCACTAATTTTTGACCAGTGAGAATGAGGAAAGTGTAGGACACCGAGGAAAGACAACATATTCTTTTGTTCAGGAAAATCTATTATAGGAAAACCTTTTTCAAAATATGAAAAAAATTAGCTAGCTGAACTATTTTACCCAAAATACTATTTTGAATGATCTTGTTGAATTGAGAGGTAATTGTCACTCCATTCGGTACAACTATTATTTCATTTCTCTTGTGCTCTTAAAATTATTGTTCATACCTAATATGCAAAAAATCATCCATATTTTTCCATCTGAAAACATTCTTCTCAATGCCATCTATAATTATCTTTTCATATATATTTCCTACATGCTTCTCAATAGTATCCAAATTAAGTTTCATTGTCTTGTCCACCTTGATAGCCAACTACAAATTATACATTTGTATTCTTTGGGAGGTTCAGTTTTATTTTAATTTTCAACAGGTTCAATAAATGGAAAATTAGAAACCCACACTAATATGAAACTCCTTCCCAAGTCCCATTTTATTTCCTTTCTCTTTCTTCTAGAAATAAGTGTGCACTGAGTATTTAACTTGGTGGAATTTAAATTCTGTTGACTTCTACTTGCCAAAACTTTCACCTCTAACATTCACTTGGGGACTAGCCAATGATGCGGTGTCATCTTCATTCAATTGGACAGGTGGTACAATGTCACACTCGACATCATTTAATGGAATGTCTTCAAGGGGAGACATTTCATTTGTTGTTGTCATTGAAAACATCAGGCAACTAAAAAAATTAACACATTCTCATTGTGAATTTAATTGTGAATATAATCATTATCCCTTGATTGTGATGGTCCTACTGAAGAAGGATGGTGATGCTACCTAGAATTCACCAGTAATACCCTAAACGTGCTAGCACATCACTCAGCCTAGATTGGGCACTCACCCGAAGTGTTAGGTTGTGTAGCTTATTTTCATGTGAGGAAGTGTTGAAGACTGTACACTAAGAGTACTGTAAACTTTCCACAGTTATGTCGTTGGGGTTTGGGGCTAGGTCGGGCCTAGAGTAGGGGTCCGGGGGCGGAAGCCCTAGGTAGCAGGGGTTCGGGGGCGAGCCCGATTTTTTTGGCCTTAAAATGTGCCCGATATATCGGGAAATGTGCTTTTCTCGTATGGGCGGGATTTTTGACTCATAGGTTTATGGTACGGTTTTGGCCCACGGTTTTGTAAAAATACTTAAGCGAGTTGTCTATTTATATGGTTATGTACATATGGTAGGTATAATGTAACATTGTAGATGTGTTTTGAATTCGAGTGTGAATTCTATAGATTTTGTTGAGCATAGTTATAAATAGATCTCGGTATTGTATTGAGAGAGCGGTGGCTTGTAATAAAATATGAGCAAGTGATTCTTGGTGGACGGAGCCCAAATTGGGTGAACCACATTAAATACTTGTCTCTTTGTGTTGTGTTATTTTATTACGCACTTTTATTTGAGATCTGTAATAATTTATGCATATTAGTTTCTCTTTCATTGCGATTCTATGAGGAATTATTCCACATATTTTATCTCTTATTTCCTAACAATTGGTATCGAGCTGGTTTGGTTTGCTGAAGTGTTGAATCACGGGGAAAGTTTTATCTTGATTGGGAGCTTTGGAGATGATGGAAGATCTAGGGTTGATAAATTTGACGGGCATAATTTCAGTCTTTGGAAGATGCGAGATGGAATATTACCTTTATCGAAGGATCTTTATATTCTATTATGTCGAGAAGGTGAACAAACCCTCGAGCATGATGGATGCAGAATGGGATTTTCTAGATAGGAAGGCACTTGGGACAATCCAATTGTTTTTGCATCTTCGGTATTATTTAATGTTTCAAAGGAAATGACTACAAAATAATTGATGGATGCGTAAGGGAAGTTGTATGAAAAATCGTCTTGCCTCTAATAAGATATTTTTAATGAAAAAGTTGTTTAATATGAATATGTCTCGAGAATGGTTCGATGTAGCAAATCATTTAAATGATTTTAATACGGTTGTAAATATGCTAGCTTCGATTACTGATAGAATTTGATGAAGAAGTTAGGGCTTTATTAGTTCGTGCCCTTTACCCGAGAGTTGGAATAGCCTAGTAATGGCGGTAAGCAACTCGGTTCTAGATAACTCAAAGTTGAAGTTTGAGGATGTTGTAGGGGTGATTCTAAGTGAGAAAATCTGCAAAGAAAAATCTCTGAGTGTATCTTCTACTTCAAGGAATGCTTTGATAGTGGAAACTAGAGGGAGACAGAAGAATAGAGGAAGCCATGGAAAATCAAAGGATTGGGCAAGGTCAAAATCCAAAAGCAAGATAGTATGTTGGCATTGTGGAAAGTTTAGGCATGCAAAGAAAGACTTTTGGGAGCTTCGAGACAAGAAGAAAAAATAGGATGAAAACAAGGAGGCAAATGTGGCAGGTAATGTATGTCAGGATGCTTTGATTCTTTCTTTGCACAATATTACTAAATCTTGGGTTTTAGATTTGGGGGCTTCTTTCCATGTTACTCCACATAGGAATTATTTTGTTGATTATGTTCAAGGAGATTTTGGGCATGTTTTTCTTGGTGATGACAAGCCTTGCAGCATAGTTGGAAAAGGTTCTATTCAGGTTAAGATGCAGAATGAGAATACTTGGATATTGAAGGATGTCAGACATGTGCCTACATTAAAATGAAATTTGATATTGGTAGGGCAGTTGGGAAGTGATGGTTGTCTTGTGATATTTACAATAGACTCTTGGAAGGTTATCGAGTGTGATCTTGTGGTGGCAAAAGGTAAGAAGGTTGGAACCTTGTATTTAACCAATTATAGCACTAGTGTTTGTAATTTTGTGGCTTTAGAAGAAGATACAACATTGTGATGCTATAGGCTCGGTCATATGAGCCATAAGGGCATGGGGATCATAAAGAAGGATTTTCCCGTATATACAAAAATAGGTTTGGAGTTACGTGAGGACTGCATATATGGGAAATAGAAGTAAGTAAGGTTTCTCAAGGTTGGACCTACAAAGAAAGAGTAAGTTAGAGTGGTGCATTCGATGTGTGGGGGCCGGCTTAGGTATCATCTCTTATAGGTTTCGGTTATTATGTTACTTTTATTAATGATGCAACAAGGAAAGTTTGGGTTTATTATATTAGAAAAAATCTAATACTTTTAACACTTTTGTTAAATGGAAAGCCTTGATAGAAAATGAATCGGTCTTAAGCTAAAATGTCTCAAGTTAGATAATGGATGAGATTATTACAACAATTAATTTGATTATTATTGTTCTAAGAATGGAATCCGTAGGAAAAAGATGGTTCCAGGAACTCCATGACAAGAATGGGGTGTCGAAAGGATGAACAGAACAATAATGGAACGTGTTTAGGAGCATGAGGTTACATGCAGGACTACCTCTTTCTTTTTGGGTAGAAGCAGTGAGCACAATTGTGTACTTGATAAACAGAGAACCCTCAAGTGCCTTAGATGGAGGCATACAGAGGAGGCTTGGTATGGTAAGAAAGTTAATTATTCATTTCTTAGAGTCTTTAGATGTGAGGTGTTTTTCCATATAGAAATGGATGATAGAACAAAGCTAGAGGATAAATCGAGAAAATTGTACTTTCATTGGTTATGGTGGTGATGACTTTGGATATAAATGTTAAAGTATAAGGACAGAAAATCATTTGATCTAGGGATGTGGTATTTAATGAGAAATTCATGTATAAGCAGTAGTTACAGGAAAACAGGGAAGAATCCAAGAAATAATATACAGTGGTAGAGGATCTTCCGGATGGGAAAGTGACACATGAATCAGTTCAAGAACCTCCTCAACAGGAACCCCAAACTCCTATATTGAGGAGGTCTTCTAGGGTAAGAAGAGAACCTGAACATTTTTCTCATTCTCTTTATTATTTATTACTCACTGATAGTGGAGATCTAGAGATCTTTGATGAAGCAATGTAGGTAGATGCTAGGAAGAAGTGGGAGCAAGCCATGGATGAGGAGCATCAGGCTCTCATGGAGAATGATACATGGGATTTGGTGAATCTACCCGAGGCAAAAGATCATTACTGAATAAGTGGGTGTTCGAGTCAAAGAGGAAGAAGTAGGAAAGAAAAGATACAATGCTTGGTTGGTGGTCAAGAGGTTTGCACGAGAAAAAGGTATAGATTTTGATGAGATTTTTTCTCTTGTAGTAAAAATGACTTCTATTAGAACTATTCTAGGAATAGTTCCAGCAGAAGACTTGCACTTAGAATAGCTTGATGTAAAGACTGGATTTCTCCATGGTGATTTGGAGGAGGAACTATATATGTAGCAACTAGAGGGCTATGAGGTCAAAGGTAAAGAGGAGATGGTGTGCAAACTGAAGAAGATCGTGTATGGCTTGAAACAAGATCCACGTCAATGGTATAAGAAATTTGATAGCTTCATGATGGAGCAAGGTTATATTAGATGTCATTTAGACCATTGCGTGTATATAAAGAAATTTGAGGATGGCAATTATATTATCCTATGTCTGTATGTGGATGACATGTTGGTTGCAAGTAAAAACATGCAGGAAATAAAAGTACTCAAGAAGAAGCTAAGTGTATCCTTTCTTTATGAAGGATTTGGGGGCATCCAAAAAATCCTTAGTATGAGGATATCTCGAGATAGGAAGGAACAAAAGCTGACTTTATCTCGGGAAGAGTACATTAAGAAATTCTTAGAGAGGTTTAGTATGCGGGATGCTAAATTGATTGGGACTCCTTTGGTAGGCCATTTCAAGTTATCAAAGGAGCAATGTCCCAAGATCGAGGGAGAGAAACCGGATGTCCAAGGTACCTTACTCATCAATGGTTTGCAATTTGATGTATGCCATGGTGTGCACAGGCTTGATATTTCCCATGCGGTGGGAGAGGTGAGTAGATTTATGAGTGATCCGGGATGAGATCAGCGATAGGTAGTAAAGTGGATCCTTCAAGATATTTGAGAGGGACCATGGGGATAGTTTTGTGCTACAGAGGATTAGACACCACTTTTTATAGTTATGTAGATTCGAGATATGGTGGAGATGTAGACAACAAGAGGAGCATGACAGTTATGTTTACACTATAGGTGGGACAACAATGAGCTAGGATTTCATGACTATAGAAGCTGGTGGCTTTGTCAACCACAGAGGTTGAGTATGTTGCTGCCACAAAGGCAAGAAAAGAAATGATTTGGTTAAAAAAATTACTTGAGGAGTTGGGGCATAAGCAGGAGGAAGGAAAGTTGTATAGTGATAGTCGAGTGCTATACACCTAGCTAAGAACTCTACTTTCCACTCTAAGACAAAGCATATATAGTTAAGGTACCATTTCATCAGGATAGCTTTAGAGGAAGAGAAGTTGAAGCTGGAGAAGATTCATACCATTAAGAATCTTACAGACATGATGACCAAGGTGGTCACAAGGGAAAATTGAAGCTATGTTCAGCTTTGGTTGGTCTTCACGGAAACTAGTGAAGGGTTGAGAAGCTTGCTCAAAGGAAAACTAGTCTCCAAGTGGGAGATTGTTAGGTTTTGGAGCCTATTTTCATTTTAGGAAGTTTTGAAGACTGTACACTAAGAGTACTGTACACTTTCCATAGTTTTCTTGCCAGGTTTCGGGGGCACAACCTGTGAAAAAAATTGGCCTTAAAATGTGCCCGATATACCAGGAAATGTGCTTTTCTCATATGGGTGGGATTTTTGACCCATAGGTTTATGGGATGGTTTTGGCCCATGGTTTTGATACCCATAGTTTTGTAAAACTACCTAAGTGATTGTCTATTTATATATTTTTGTGCATATGGTAGGTATAATGTAACATTGCAGATGTGTTTTGAATTCGGGTGTGAGTTCTATAGAGTTTGTTGAGCATAGCTCCAAATAGATCTAGGTATTGTATTGAGAGAGTGATGGCTTGTAATCAAATCTGAGTAAGTGATTCTTGGTGGACATAGCCCAAATTGGGCGAACCATGTTAAATACTGTCTCTTTGTGTTGTGTTATTTTATTATGCACTTTTATTTGAGATCTAAATAATTTTTGCATATTAGTTTCTACTATTGTGATTATGTGAGGGATCATTCTACATATTTTATCCCTTATTTCCTAACACGAAGCACACAAAGGTACTAGGTCCCTCTTTAGGTTTGTTGTGCAAGATGTTAGCATGATGAAGATTTAAGCATACAAATCCATAACTAATACATGCTTTTACTGTACATGACAAATCTAGATCTAGGGAAGAACAAGTTTGAACAATAATCATGATGAAATCAAGAACATGCAATATCCAACTACACACAAAAATAACATCCAGGTTCATCCAATATCCTCCATTACATTAATTATGACAATTACACAGAAGCTTCTTACAGTAATGGCATTCTATGGCTATGGATGGACAGATACGATACAATAATATAGTCTTGTACACATACATACATATCTATATCTCTCCCTTATCATCTACATCCATATATCTATGTTACACAGTTCACTACATATTTATAAGGGTGGGGACTTTCCCTTCACCACTTATCCAATCCCAAAAATAGGTTGCATGCTATTATTAGCCACGTGCCATTTACAAGCATAGCCACACATGCAAGTGTGCTAACAATAGTCTTCCTTTAGTTAACTAATAGTGATAAACCTATTCTTAGCTTTGAATCCATGCAAAGTACTTTGTATCTGATCCTCCAAAAATAGCCAATGTGTGGCGTGCAAGTCTCTACCTTGTTTGTGTGCTTTGCATGCCATCTCTAAAAATAGACACGTGTGAAAATGGCTAAGTCCCGAAAGATGAACTTATCCTCCACGTGCGTAGTTTTCCTTATTTGTTCGCATCTTTGAACATGACCTATTTTCCTATGTGGACTTCTAGTGTGCCTTATGTTCAATATTATCTACTCAACATTACCCCACACTAATTTCATTGTCACCCCAACAATGGTTATCTCCAAAACTGAAGTAAATAATTTGAATGGAAAGAATAAAAAATAATCTTTACAAATAAAGAATAATGTCTACTATGTAGCTTCATCTAGCTTCAACTTGAAGGATCAACTCGGGATACTCCTCCTTTATTTCAGCCTCCAAATCCTGCCACTCAACGAGTGCTTCCTCTACCTTTTCTAGAATATCCACAGCAATGGACTCTAGCTCATTCTGTGTAATCTCTCCCTTATCATTATATAAGACTAACACAATTCTAGACATTGCAGTCATCCTTCCTTCCAAAGATATCCATCTTCTACGTGAGATGAGTTTACAAAACTCATCCAACCACTCTTTGTGTGGTTCTTGTGCTGCTACAAGGGCCTCGTACTTCTATTTAACAAGAGTTAACCATTATGCACAACCTAATTTATAATCCATCATCACCTTCAAGACTTCATTATCCTCTTCCATCGGTTTTATCTTGAGTAACACCTTTAGACTTATACAAATGTTCAAGGATTGACCGGCCTTCTTCAATTCTTCCCGTAGTGCTTGTAGTAGTCCTTCATAAGATGATATCTTTCTGGCCACTGCATCCTTTTCCCTTTAAGCCTCTTGCATTCTTTGGTGTTTGCATTTATACAGTTTCATCTTCAAGCACCAAACCTACCAAAGTCTTAACATAGTGCATGACTGAAGGGAATTACTCTGGTACCTTAGACTCCAGATGTAGGCGTGCTTTCAGCACATGGTCTCTAATGGCCTCTACCATGCTAATGAATGTATGGTTTTGTTTTGTTCCAAGTCTTTCTCTTGTGTCAGGAAAATTATTTTTGCATCCTTTGCCTTGATTTCCTCTTGTAGCACTCTGATGGTTGTAGCCTTATCCATGTTTCTACGTGCCACTTATGTGGAGACTTTCACTAATGCATTGCTCACCTGCTCATTAGACATAATAGTAGGTTTGACAATTATATTTCTAGCTTGTGGGATTTTCTTTAACAACCTTGATACACCTGACTCTTGACACACATCGAAGTCTATTTCATCGATGTGTGTGTGCATCGACCATGAAATTTGTTTCCTCATGTGCATGGTTATCATATCCTCATCCATAAACTCCCAGCCAAATAAATCCTTATGTGCCACAATGCTCTAGAAATGGGTGTGGACAATTTTTCCTATGTCCTCAATAGCTTCAAGATTAGGAGTTTGTTCCGATATACCCCGAGTAGTCTCATGCACGGCTTCTGATGCCTCCTTCTCTCCTTCTTCTCCATCCTTCATTTCTTCATCCCTTGGCTCTTCCTGTTGCTCCTCCCTGCTTTGTGGTTCCTCCTCATATTTAGGTGGTGTAGGATTCCTTGACACACTTTCCTCATATTCTTCTACCTCTTTGCCATACTTCAAATTTATCCTCCTTGGCTCAGTGGTCTCCTTATGTAGAGAGAGGTGAGGTGATCTATGTACCGATTGTGGAGTAGCACCTTGAGTGTTTGTCCTCATGAATACTTTCTTGAAATGACACTCTCCCTGCACTACTTCTCGATCCTCTTCCTCTTCCAGCCCATGTGTTGGCGTGGTCACGCGCTGCTCTAACTCTCTTTTATCTATTGGTTGTCTCCTTCTATGTTGCAAACCACCACTATCCTAACACTCATCTTCCTCATCCTCTACTTTGATTGTCTTTATGGGATTAGGAATTGGAATATTTTCCATGGTATGCTTACCCTTCGGTGGCCCTGGGAGTGCGAACTCATTCTCCACATACTTTTGTTCTCTAACTTGGGCTTTAGTTGAAGGTATACCAATGCTACCTAATTTCTCCAACATATAAAATTACTGTCTTAATTCTCAACACATCTGAAATGAGCCTTTCAATTAATGCACCTCGTCTTGGATACACATCTTTATTTCTCAATGTGTGGTAGTTGCATCTACCTTGTCCACATTGAATGTTAGGTGGTGTGCATTTGAGAACATGTGAACTGATGCCTAAAAATACCTTGATGTGAAGGCATAAAGTAACTTACACTAAGGGCTCCATGCTCCATCTCTCATCACAAATCGCGTGATGCAAAAATGCTATATACAACGAACTAAACTGTCTTCCCCACCACCAAAGTCAATTCCTTGGGGATGCACCATTCCTCCTCAAAAGTTGTGTGAAGCCTATCATACTACTTCTCAACCCTCTTTTTGACTAGTTCTATCATGGATCCCTCACACAAGCACTTGCTGAAACATTCAATAGGAGACTTTTTCTCCATGGGATACTCCCATATCTTTTCTTTCGGTCCATTAGGCACCCCGATATCCATGAACATGAGTGATAATAGGACAGCCCCAAAGCTCTTCGTTCCTCATGTGTGTGCTTCTTTGACTATATTTTTGTAATGTAGCCTGAAATATTATACACTACCCCTTTAGACATCTTCCTTGCAACATCTAGACACATGGTGTTCACTTGTGACCACCTCTCTTGGTCATTTAGATTTGTAACAAGGTGTGTGGCTTCCTGTATAACTAAATACTTCTTCAGTTTATCAATGTCCATGCCATGCGGACCCTTTGTGTACCCCAGCTCCCTCCTGGTCTCTAAGATTTTGACCTTTTCTATTAGATCACCCTTCAAATCTTCCCATGTGGCCTTCAATCCTGTTACCATGGAGATTAGCGCGGCTGAAATTCTTACTCTACATCCTGCAAAGTAGAAGAAGTCTTCATGAACTCTTCTCTTGAGCCTTTGGTACAAGGGCTCATATTTCCCGAAATAAGGGAGATCATCTAGTTGGTAAACTCCAATCTTTTTCAGAAGTTTCTCACCAGTGTCATCATATACCAGCATGTCTTCCACTATGTATTTATTTGTCTTTGTGTTCAGCAAGGCATCAAGCTCCTTTTTGTTCTTTGTGGTATGGTGGTTGTACTCACTTACTTTTCTCCTCTAGATGTGATAATCCCAATCCTAGCCTATTATAACCCCATTTGGATATTCCATTTTAGAGAAGTTACTTTCAGGAGTCATCTCCTTTTCTTCTATGACCACCTTCTTCTTTCCCTTTTCTCCTGCTGTATATGCTTTCTTTGGTGCCACTTTTACCTTGCAATCCTCTGTAAGTACTTACCTCTTAAATTCTGCAATGTGTGAATCAAACCCTAGCTTGATTCAATGTGCTCTAGGTGGAATCACATGCCCTCACTCCTTTCTAATGCCTTGCTTCACTCAAACCCTTTACCATCGGGGACGAAATCTTCCTCTATGCACAGATCTCTTTATCACAACTGGATACACACCCTTTGCACCTCAACTCGATCTCTTGGCTCTTCACACTTAGCTCTTTTAGAATTCTCTTAATCGCAATGGTAAAAATGAACTTGCATCCCATCCTTATATAGATTTTAAATTTTTGATGCATTTGTTGCTCCTTCACCTACCAAATGTCCTCTAATTCATTAACCAAAGTCATTCTTTACGTGTGGTACATCTTCACATTCTAGCTATAATATTTTATCACACCTTCCTACCCTATGGTTAGAGACTTCTCTTGATACACTTCCTTACGCCCGAGTACCTTGTCACTACACCTTCTCCTAGTAGTTGTTATGGCCTCCGCTTACCTCGCGTTATACTATCCCTTCATTCATCTCCATCTTTGGTCACTTTTTAGAAGCAATCCTTTAACTTGAATAGCACCCGTAGCAGTTTATTCCTTTCACCTTTCAATTCCAATAGTCTTGTACCTGGATATCAATAACCACCCCACACTAAAAGTATGTGCAGTCCTCTGTGCATAGAAAATTCTTCAAATAGTAATTAGCTTCATGTGTACAAGCGTGCTTACTACACAAGAAAAACAACTAAATTGACAAATCATAGTGACAAGGAAGGAAACACATTAAGGAAATACAAAATTGAAAACCTACTCTAAATGGTAAAACTACCTTATTACAAACACCAAGAAGGCTTATTTATAGTAGGGCTTCAGCCTACTTCCGTTAAAGTAACCTGGTAGCCGTGTTCCATCAAGTGCTTCTAACTAGAAAGAACGTGATTCAAGGATGTAAGTGATAACATATGGCCACAAACAATGTACCTTGAGTTTTCCTGGATGGCGCAAGAACTTAGAGTCATAAATAAGCACCATTTGTCCAATATCCAACTTCTTATCTTTTATGTTTCTGTCATTCCATGTTTTCTACTTGGCCTTTTCTTTCTTCTGAATCCAACGTGCTATGGTTCGTCACTCATCCATCTTAATCATATTTTCAATCCATTCTTCTAAAGCTTTCTCATCGGTGAGACCTCTAGTGCACGAAATACACAAAGAAGGTAACATGAATTCTAGAGGAAGAACGGATTTTGTGCCAAACACCAACTAAAATGGTGTAGATTATTTCAACCTCTTATAATTTATTCTATATGCCCAAAGAACAACAAAAACTTTTTCATCCCAATCCTTTCTTCCAACATCAAAAATGTTTGTCAATGTCTGGCTCAAAATCTTGTTGAAAGCCTCAACAGTTCCATTTTCCCGAGGATGGTAAGGTGTAGTCTTATGGTGCACAACCATAAAATCATCTAATAGTATCCTAATTGTCTCATTAAAAAAATGTGTACTCCTATCATTGGTTAAAGTTAAAGGACATCCATATCTTGTAAGAATATTCTCCCATAGAAACCTAGCTGTTGTAGTTGTTGTACAATCCTTCATAGGTGTTGCTTCTACCCACCTTGTGAGATAATTTGTGTAAGTAATGATATAGCGTGACCTAATCCTACACGTGGCTAGTGAAATAGGTCCTACAAAGTCGATATCCCACTTCTCAAATATTTCTGCACTAGTAATATGTCTTAAAGGAAATCTCATATCTTTTCCTTGGTTTTCCTAGCCACTGAAAATGATCACACGCCTTGCAATACGCCTTACAATTTTTATACAGGGTTTCCCAACATAATCCAGCAAGTAGGATCTTGCACATAGTAGCATCACCCACATAGTGGCCACCTACAATACCACCATGAGCCTCCTCCATAATATCCATGTGCTCATGCTCTAATACACAATGATGCAATACTTCATCTCTACCTAACTTATACAGGTCACCACTGATCAACATAAAATGTGTCGTGCGTATAGCAAGTTGTTTCTTTCCTAAGGCCTTCATTTTTTTAGTGCCACACCAGTCCATAGAAAGATAGAAATGTCTTCTAATTCTGATGGCATGTGTTGTAACCTATATAGCTGGGCATCTAGCATAGTTTATTTAATTGTCCGTGCTTCCTCTCTAGAATGTATTCTAGACAAGTGGTCTGGTCCAAAATTACACTTCCATGGTTTTACCACAATTGTGAAATCAAACTCTTGAAATAAGAGTACCCATCTACATATGCACCCCTGTAAGATGGGATTTTTCACCAAATACTTCAATGACATGTGATTTGTATAGAATACAAATGGTGTACCTAGAAGATATTGTTGGAACTTGTGTAATGCATAGATCATTGACAAAGCTTCGCGCTATGTAGTTGTGTAATTCTGTTACGTAGGATTCATCTTTCTACTAGTAAAACAAGTAAGATGATCTATAATACCTTCTCTAGGTTGAGCTAACACCGCGCCAATGGTCATTGCAGAGGCATCCACATATACATGAATTGGTTTATCCTATAAAGGAAAATACAAAATAGGTGCGGTAGTAAGTTTCTCTTTTAATATGTCAAATGCGCACTACTGTTGTTCTCCCCAATAGAATGTACCTTTTCCCTTTAGTAACTCCTCCAAAGGTGCAAAAATTTTTGCATACCCCTTTATGAATTTTCTATAATACCCTATGTGACCCAAAAATCTGCGCACCTCAATCTAACCAGTAGGTGCTTCTAGACCTAGAATGTCTACAATCTTAGTTGGATCAACTAGAAAACCCTCCTTGCAGATTAGGTGACCTAATAGGATTCCAAATGGTGTAGAAAATATGTACTTCTTGATGTTAAAAGAGATACTCAACTGTCTGCATCGCTCAAACATTAATTTAATATTGTTATAGGGATCCTTAACAAGCCCATAGACTATCCAACCATCTAAATAAACCTGTAATAAGTTGTGAATAAAATATTTTAATGCCTGAACAACTATATGTGAGAATACAAGAGATGCGTTATTCAAGATAAAGGGCATCACAATATAGGAAAACCTACCCCATTCAAAGAGTAAATTTGTCTTTTCCTAATCCACTTGGGCAATCCTAACTCGATGATACCTAGAAAACCCATCTATAAATGAATAGATTTTGCACCCTACCACACCTTCCAAAGATTTCCTTAGTGAAGCCGTAGAAAAGGGGTCTATGACACATGTAGCATTTAGTTCCTGTAATCCACAGATTCGAATTCAACCATCCTTCTTGATATTGATCACCATTGGACTAACCCATTCTGACTTGTCTAAGGGTCAGATGATTCCTAACTTTAACATGTTTTAAATCTCTTCTTTGACCTTTTCATGTAAATTAGGGTTCATTCTATAAGGTCTCTTTATAATTGGGAACACACCTTCCTTAAGATTTATCTTCATCTCCCTTAGTGATTCATTCATGCCTTTAAGTTCATCATACCATTGAGGGAATAATTCCTGATAATCCCTTAGTAACTCAATGATTTTTTCCACTTCTAAGTCTAACCAATAGTCCCCAATTATGGCCTCCTTAGGCTCAAATTTTGACCCTATATTTACTTCCTTCATCTTCATTGGGTCATGATATGCGTGCACATCTTTATCTACACTATCCAATACCTTGTGAATGATTGACATCCAAATTTTCAACTTCCTCATCATCTAATATGTATACCGTCTTTCCTTTTTCTTTCTCAAGGAAAGCACGTTCAAGTAGTATTGAGTCTACCTCTTCTTCCTCTTCAAAATGTGCTCCTGACTCTGTCTCACCAAATAATTCCTGAATGAGCTCTTCCGCCTTTATACTATCTCCCATAGTTAAGCACTTGACAAATTTTAATGCCTCTTCTCATGGAGGTTTGGTCGAGAAGTAGTAAAAGGTCTAGACCATTCCCGAAATCAAATTCTACCAATTTCCAGTCTCTCTATATAGTTCTGCATATACATACCAAGTGCATGCACATCCTTGGAGAGTGGAATATAATTTATGCAACCAAAGTGAAGGTGGTAATACTTCCTATCTTGCAGTCAGAGTATCTCACGATGCTAAATGTGATGCTGAATAGGTTGATCACCATGATAAGTGCAGATCTGCATAGGTGCATTTCTCCTAAAAACCTAGTAGATAGTGTGATTCTGATCTCATTCCATTCCATAAGATTATCTCTGTGAACCACCCACTAGTGCGTTGCTATCCCATGTAATTTATATGCTAACATGTCTCTTCTCTAAACTTGGTTTGTTCACTGTGCTTCGATGGCTTGCAAGAATACAAGAATATATTCTACCCTGGTATACCATGGTATTGAACTACCTATACGTCTAATAGAGTGAAATCCATTCTTTCATGTAACCACACTTTTTACTTCACGCCCTACTAGTTCATAAGTACCATGAGCCCAATTATCACAAGCAATAATCATAATATCACTAATAGATTAAGAATCTTCCCACTGAAGGATGCCCTCCTTTGATGGCTCATTGACCTCTGGGTCCTGAATAGTGCACACACAAATTATGTTTAAGTCTTCCTCACTCAACGGCTTGACATATGGTGCAGACTTTCCATCTGTCAAAGGGATTACAACTCTTTCCTCCTTATTTTCAAAATTGATGTATCCCTTGTTGAACCTTAAGTCAACATTATTTGCATATCACTAAGGGCACCCAAGTAGAGATGGAAAATTGTTTTCTTCCGCCAGCCTAGTACCTAAAAATATCGATTGAATTTGGCCCATTGTATTGTTATAGATGCATCCTTCAAAATTCCTATGGGAGTGGCCTTAGTACTATTTTCTATAAAACAACATTAGATGATGGCTACAATGAAGGTATCCCCATATGCACCCATGCATATAATGTAAGAAAATTGACTTCCGCACTTGTATCAATCAAAATATTGCTCAACAGCCATCCGTCTACAACTACATTAAGAGTGATCTCTTTATCATAGTCAATGCTATCAGGGGGAAGATTTGCATGCAGGATCTATTGTTCATTCTTAGTGCTTGCACATGGAGTGTTCCCCTTCAACCAATTCCCTAATAATGGAATAATATTATCCTTGTGCAACACTTTACATACCTCTCTGATGTCATCAATATCAGAGGGGGCCTTTTCTACTTCTTTCTTCTATTCCATCTTTCTTGACTGATCTTTTAAACACTTGTATTTCACCTTGAAGATTTCTGAGGACCTCCATGGTCTCTTGATAGACCTCCTTCTGATGAGTAGGATCTGGGTACCTGACATGTAAATATTCCTCCTTAGTAATTGTAGGTTTTATTGCAACGCCTCTTTTGCGCGTGCTGCTTCAGCTCGTGTGGTAATTTTCATGGTTAATGCCTCAGGTTCTGGTGCTAACTTGGGCATCCACTGATTTTCTACCACACGCTGGATTCTAACCATCCTCATGCCTTTTTCTCCTTCTTATGCATCTTACTAAGATGCTTATACAAGTCTAGGAATTCCTCATAGCTTTGATTCTTTCCATATAAAGAACATGTAACATTATGGGGACATTCGTGCCTATAGTGATGAGGAAATCCACATGTATACCAATTTCCACAAGGAAACTCACCTCTTCCTCCATCACAGCCTCATCCTCCGTATCCACCTTGATATCCATGTCCTCTTCCATGACCTCCTTCAAAATGGCCCTCATTCTTGTCATAGCGTGGTTGATTATGATCCCGATCTTGGTGCTCATTCTTATTTTTAAAATTATCTGATACACTTTTCTGTCATACCCCAATGTCTATAGCATCATGGATATGACCAATCAATCTACAATCTTAAGTATCATGGGTCGTGGACCGGAAAATATTACAATATCAGGATACATTCTTTCTTATCATGTAATGTAGTAAAATATAGTGGCTAGCATCATGATTCAAATGATAGATCTCACAATCTAATAGCAATTAATTTATGGATATATGAGGAAAACTATCCTTGGTGTGACCTTCTAATTCACAATTTGTACACCAAATCCCTGAGCGTGTTTCATGGGCTGAATTTTCCAATAGTTTCTCTAAATGCTTTTCCACAGCTGTAATTTGTGCCTCTAAGAAAGGGCTAACACCAATGTCAATACTCCCAACTACCTCATCACGTAGGGTTGACTCCAATGCTTCACACGGATCGGTGTATGTCTTATGTGACATCGCCTTTCTAAATGGTGTAATCCATCCTCTAACAAACCATTGTGCATGCTGGCTTGCATGAATATAATACAAAAGCTTAGATAGAAGTGTTTTAAAATAGGAATCATACTCACGTACACGCTCAGTAGTTCCTTGTTTGATATCGTTGAGTCCTCTTATACTATTCTGATCAAATTTTGGGATATAGAACTCTTTGAAGAATAAGTCCTTCAACACTGGATAATCCACACAAGTTTGATCACGGTCAAACTTCATATACCAGATGTGTGCACGTCCCTATAATGTGCTAGCAAACCGGCTTGCCTTGAACTCAAGCCGTGATCTATTTTTCATGCCATAATATTTCACACATGTGCACATGTTCAATAGCATCCTCTATTCTTTATAATCTGTGAGATGAAGAGACATCTCCATGCAAATATTTTGAGGTTTTTGCGGGCCTTGCCGAGTTGGTCCAGAACCTCTAGTGTTTCCTCTACCTCTAGAACCACCAGATCCACCAAAACTAGAACCACCTACACCTCATGATCCTCCACCTATAGCTAGAATAGGACCTATAGACGTACTCCCTTGCGCTCTGACAGTAGTACTATACTAAACCCCCATGGTATGTGAAGTAGTTCTACTTCCAAATATGAATCCAACATTTTACGCACTCATGTTCTGTGTGGAAGATGTTCCTAAAAATATTCCCCCAAACAAAAATGAAGTTGTCTGCCATGCCATTGATGTGTTTGCTTTCTGACTTACTCCTTGTTTCCTACTTCCCAAATTAGCTTTTCGATTACTTGTCATACTATATACTAGAAAACCAAGCGCAGGGGCTAGGTTATCAGGTAGGTTCAAATGCACACCCATGGCCCAAGTCATCTCTTCTGGCATATTCCCTTGTGAGGCTGAGGAGGGTTCCCTGTCATGATTTCCTAGATGGAGGAGTTCCTGATGCTCTAGCTCCATGTCTTCTACGTGAGCTCCAAATCCTTCACAAGCCATATCTCTCCTCAACACCATCTGCTCTGCAATGTCACGTTGTTTCTTTATCTTCCTCTCACACGCCTCATTATAATTAAGCCCTCTTTCTTCTCTCTACCTTGCCACCGCTACATCTTCCATCCTTCACCAATCCTGTTCCCTTTAGTGTGCATGGTGGGGTTTAGCTAACCATAGGTTTGTCTTCCAAATTCAAGGCTACCATCAAGATCTTAATTGCCAGTGGGATGCCCTGTAAATATGTTTGTTTGGGATACCAAAAAAATTGGAATTCAGCTACCTCTGGACTATAATACGTCGAAATTGAATACTCCGAATATAACTGTTTAAAACACCATGGAACCACGTATCCGCAACGCGAGTCCATATCAAAGTAGCATCATAAAGGGCTTTAAATTCTTCCTGCGTCTAGATGAGTGTGTGATATCTCCAATTCCATTTAGAAACATATGTAACTAGCCACTCATACAGCTCTAATGGGAAAATAGCAAAGAATCTCTCATATAAATTTTCATACAGATTGTGTTCCATCCAAGCACGTGTGTTAAACTTAGATCCAAAGTGAACCTTCGTGCGAATTCTTCCTCTAGGTCATGTATCCACTCCTTAACACTTGCTATAGTTAACTGGTATGTCTTCATCATGAACCATCATAGAAACAAATGAAAAAGAGGTCTCAAAGAACAAAACAAATTTTGTAACCTCGAATTCATCAATAATTCCCTAGACGTGCTAGCACATCACTCATCCTAGACTGAGCACTCACCCAAAGCACGCAAAGGTACCAGGTCCCTCTTTAGGGTTGTTGTACAAGATGTTAGCATGATGAATATTTAAGAATACAGATCCATAGCTAATACATTCTTCTACTATGCATGACAAATCTAGATCTAGGGAAGAACAGGTTTAAACAATAATCATGATGGAATCAAGAACATGCACTATCCAACTACACACAGAAATAACACTCAGGTTCAGACAATATCCTCTATTACATTAATTATGAAAATTACACATAAGCTTCTTACAGTAATGAAATTCTATTCCCACATACGCACATATCTGATACAATAATCCAGTCTTGCACACATACATACATATCTATATCTCTCCTTTATCATCTATATCCATATATTTATGCGACGTAGTTCACTACATATTTATAAGGGTTAGGACTTTCCCTTCACTGCTTATCCAATCCCAAAAATAGGTGGCATGTTATTATTAGCCATGCTTCGTTTACAAGCATAGCCACAAAGTCCTGAAATCTAAACTTATCCTCCACGCACGTGTTTTCCTTATCCTCTTGTGCCTTTGAACATGACTTGTTTTCCCATGCGAACTTCTGCTGTGCATTCTGTTGAGTATTATCTGCTCAATAGATGGGTTTCCTTAGATGGTTTCTCAAAATAAGATTCTATTTTTCGAATGTCACTACCACTACCAGGAGGGGTTGGAATAACATTTTTTCTTGAGCCTAAGCTTCCATTTTTAGGTGCCATTTTTCTGAATCGATGAATTCTATAGAATTGAAAGAAAAAAATATACAACATGTTAGACTAAATGATATTGATATGCATGCACAGACATCTCAACATGAGAAATATGTATAAAGAAAAATAATGTTGTGTCACTTAATATGTACTAATTTTTACAATAGTTTTACATTAGTATAATAAGAATTAGAGCATACATCAAACAAATTGAAAATGTATCATAGGTTTGCGAAGAGAACATGCAATTTAAAATTTTAAATGATTTGTTGAGTAGCCAAAGACAATATAATGATAAGACCCTCTAGTGATAATAAGTATTTGTTGTAGAAAATAAAACATTAAATAGGTGTTCTCAAGGTCTATGCTCGCTTCAAATCAAGTTATAGTATGTATCTACTCTTAAAGAATTTTGATTTCATTGATTCATCCAAGGTATGATCTGTATTTAGTTGATTAATGAAAGAGTCTCAATGACCGAGCTATGTCATAATGTATAGAGGTTTTACCTTTTGTATAGAGGTTCTAAATGTTTTCATCAAGCAAAATAAGGTGTGCATCTACTCATGAAGAAATTATGGATTCATCAGAGGTATGAGGTCTTTCATAATCCAATTACAAAGAGTGTTCATCATTTCAAAGGAGCTGAGACAGAATATATGGTCTTCCATCTATGAATCATTGTGGTATGAGTCTGTAAATTCAAGGTTTAGAATGTATGCAAGGTTCTTTGGCTTGAAATTTAAATGTCAATGTGTCAAAGCCAACTAAAGTATCATTATTCTTGAGAGAAGATTGAATGCTTTGATATTGTGTTTCATATATGATACAATCATGATAGAGTATTATGTGTATACTAGTCATATTCCTACTTGGAAAATAAGTTCATGAAACTTGAAGGATGAAATAATTAAAAATATCCACGGATGTTGATGTTTTTCCTTTATATTAAATATGATAAACATGTTTTCCATACTACGACAAGGAAAAGAAAAAGTATTGAAGATTGATCCCACTTGAAAATCTTCATGGATGAAGAAGAGGTGGTGTAAACTCCTACATTCTTTTTCTAAAATTCTTATTGTTGAGAGATAGATTCCAAATTTTCTACAACATTAATAAAATAAAATAAATATTACTATACAGATTTCGATGGATTTCTAACACAATTATTTTCACAGAAGTGCTAGAAGTGAATGTGAAGATAAAGAAAGAATTTTTAACTCCTCATATTGTTGAAGGAAATCCATTCTCGGAGTACATTCAATATATTATGTTTCAATAGTTTAAGAAGTTTGAAGTACATCGCAGTGAGGAAAATGGTGGAAAAAAGTAAGCATGATACAACAAGGACAAGAAAAGTTGTCAAAGAGTGATATTTTTTTAGGTTTGAAGCGGGTCTCAAATCCCATGAGGTCTATGCCACACGTTGTCATTTTGTTAGTCTCCCAAGGAAATTCCCCTGGGGCATGTGAAACCTGCTCAATGTACCATAAACTATACATTCTTTGGGTCTAGTATGGGATGAGGCAGTGTTAGTGGACAATGATAAACAATCATGATATTGGTCATGGAATAAATGGAAATTGAAACCGCAATATGTATGTACACACACACACACACACACGTAGAACAAAGAACATTAACAAAATGATTCAAAGAAGATACATTAATAAGGAAAGGAATATACAGAGCAACAACTCGTGGAGATGTATGATGTGATTTTAAATTTTATATATATATATATATATATATATTATGTTTAATCTAGATGTATCTAAGATAGGAAAACTAGATATGATTCTCTGCAAGCGTAGGACTATTCTACATGACATACAAAATCATAGTGGTTATGAGGATGAGGATGTTCACGATTTTTAATAACTTACAAAGGCAGAATCATAGATAAAGTAGTGTGACATGAAAGAAAACATGTCTCAAATAGACTGAGGACTCACCTGCAGTAAGTACTTCTAGGATGTAAACTGTGACGCACTAGTCAGGCTCTGGTAAGACCTAGATTTCCTTGAAATTATATAAGAAAATTGTAATATGCTGATTCGCTAAATCCCTTTCTACTACACAAATACGTAACATGGAAAATTACATGAGAACACCACCCATGTGTATGTATCCATACAATTTTGAGAATGTTTTCTTGGCTAAATAAGGTTCCGTAGATTTCTTGGGAAACATTAATGTTTTCAAATCCCGACATGTTGATTTCTTGGTGAAAAATTAATGTTTTCAAATCCTAACGCATTGATTTCTTGGAAAAAAACTAATGCTTTTAAATCCTTGTGTGTCGATTTATTCGCGAAACATTAATGTTTTTGAATCCCGATGCAACAATCACACAACAATTTAATATAAAAATATACATTGGGATTGGAAATTCCTTGACAATTCAGATGGGATAGATTATTATTTATGGGATTTTTGGGTGAAACCTGGGTACTGCCGTTGCTTTAGTATTCACCAAAATCAAATCCCTTGAATTATACTATGCATCAAACTATGAAAATTAACCACTAAAATTTTCCCTGGTGTGGGACAGGGTAAGATGGGGGATACATAAGATGATAAGATATGCCCCTAGGTATAGGGGAGTTGTATTAAGTGATAAATGTGGTGTGATCCCAATGGTAAACTAGGGTGGCATGTGTGGATGGATAGATGGGGTTTAGTTTTTACCAGGTGTAGCGTTGAATGGGAAATGAGGGTTATCTAAAATGGATGATGCCCCAGAGATGATAATAAGGTTTCCCAGGTCATGATGATAACAACTGAAAAGGGACATGAGGAGGATTGGATGAAAATGAAAGGATCATCATCTACCCATGGATTTTTGATCCATGGGAAAAAAAGATATGGATGTGATGGATGGAAATATAAGTGATGAAAAAATATGAGCCTAACGACACATGTTGTAAGGAAATATTTGGACTAAAATAAAAGTGTGACCAAGGTTTAAACAATACCTAGCAACATGTAATCCCTATGTCTCTTCGATATCAAATTTTATGTGATTGTGATGCTTAATTACCGGATGAGGTGAAGAATTAATGGCTAGTATGTTAAGATAAACTAGCCAATGTATAGGGAGTGATTAAGTCAAATAGGTGGATGGAGGGTGAATAAAATTCTAAGTCATGCATTTCTATACTGCTAGTTAGCTGTCCATAGCCCCGATAGAGATGCATTTGATTCTTGTCATAGCATTTCTTTACTGCCATCTAGTCATCCATATCCCTAGTAGAGTTTTTAAAACCACCCATAGAGAGAGTATTGAGGTGGATTTTATTTTATATTTTGTTTTAATTGTGATATGATATTTTTATCTTTTGTTTTTAAACTTTTGTTTTTTTTTTTACATACATAGGTGTCACTCTCATGAGATATCCAAGCGATTAAGAATTCCTAGTGGCTTGATGGGGGGATGGAAATGAGTGTGGAGATGACATTGGATTCAATGTCAAAAGATGACCCAAAGAGTATTCACCACAAGTTAATTAAGTATGTTAAAGTGTGTGGATCTCTAGGATGACAATTGTGCTTAAATGTTGGAGGTAATGCTAGACCAAGGTCACACGGTTGTAGTAGGTAATATTATCTTACAACATGTGTGATTGAATTGATCAAGTGTTCAAATGAATGGATTGGAATACGTGTGATGATAAGAATGGATTAAATGCAAAAGGTTTTGGATGTTCAATGGAAGGGGGATGGGTGGGAAGGAGAGAACATCTGTACGTAGATGATGAATTATGTGCTCAACCCATTTTTAAGGTATTTGGTATTTTTATGGGTATTAAATGGTTTATGATTGGGTTGAGTGGTTGGGATAGTAGGATCAACAAGAGGAGAGGTATAAATGGGTTGTGATGGAGTAAAGAGAGGGACGTTGTTAGTGTGATGTTTATATCCTTGATCTAAATGACCTAGATTTTGATGAAGGGAGATGGGTTTACGAATGCCTTATTCATGGATTCATAAGCCTTTCCTTGATGTTTCATTTTAACGAACATATTTTTAGCTATAGGATATGAAGAATTAGATGAAGAGGATGATGCCATGTGGCCATCATGAGACTAGAGGGTTACAATTTTATCATCCAATAAGGGGTCATAATTAACAAAGGATGGGGGTTAGATTTTTAATTTTTGGTTGGTGATGGATGTAATGTAAGAAAGTATTAGATACAAATTTATAAACCAAAAACAAACATATTGATTCCTAAATCTAGTCTTTTCAAACGAAACCTAAAATAGAGAAATGGATTACAAGGAGAGAGGATATAATACATGCACTTACCTACAAGATTGTACAACTCCTCCTTTGATGTGATGTATTTTCTCTTAGATGGATGTTGGATTTCTCTTGGATAGCTTGAGATTTTGGAGAAACTTGGAAAGAACCTCCCCTTAATTTGATGAAGATTATACTTGATGAAGATGATGATAGATTGATTGTGATGGGTCGCTATATTTTCCAATCATTTAACTAGCAGGTTCTTCTACTAGTGTCATTACAAAACAAGGGTTGTGTCCTAGGTTGTATGTAATGAAGCCATATGCATTCATTTATTCTATTGGGTCCTTTTGGGGGAGTTTTTCTGTTACGTTTTCCTCCATTCTCTACTAATCTATGGAAACATAATACTAAGCTACGAAAATGACAATGTTGTAATAAAAGTGATATGAAAGGAAATTCTTAATCTAGAATTCAAGTACACACATAGAAATGAAGTAAAAGAATTGAAATAACACACTCAATTGGAATTGAAATTCTAAATTGAAATAACGAAACTGAAATATATCAAAGCAAGCAAAGTAACTAAATTTAAGTAATCACTTTCACTTCAAACCAATATTTGAAATCAAATCATTTAGACTTTAACTTTCCAGTAAATATAAAGCATAGAAACTCTCCAGTCACCTTGATCAAGTGGGCCCTTACTCTTACTTGGATTGGAGTTCAACTCGACACCACAAGTTTTCATAACAACATCTATTGTATTGATTCAAAATAAGTTCTTTTACATCCTCCAAGAACTATATAACTAAATAAAACTTTATTTATAAATGTATTGGTATTAAATAAATGACTGATTATTTTTCAAGGACTTGCCTATATATTGGCTTAAATAGTTATAAATTATACCATAACTATAGGCACTATACTCATTCATCAATAATCCTTCTAAATAATATAAAATGCTAAAAACATGCTTCATGTCTATAGGACATTTGGAATGGTTGGAACAAGCCCTCCACTATGCATGATGGCCATAGAATCGGTTCCTTGATCACAAATCCACGCATTGGTAGTAAATTTCCATCATTACCCTGCACATGTCACCATAATTCACTCATAGAGGTGGTTAGTAGGAAGTTACACAATCAATGGTTTACATGAACATAATCAAGAGAAATGCATTAAATTTACTAGGAAAAAGCAATGTAAAGCATCCTCATTCACTTAATTAATCATGTTTAAAGACAAATCAATAGATACATAGATCATATAATGAGTCAAATAATGAACCCATCATCTCCCTTGCATTTTACCTATTGCATGTCCCTATGCAACCTCATCTCTTCCATGTTCTCTCGCACAGAGCTCTTGAGCCATGTCATACTCCTCAAATTGATCAACATACTACTTCCTTATGCCCTTACATCCCTGAGTTGAGGAAATAACCTCAACCCAAGATGTGAAACTATCATGGGACTGAGCAACATTGTTTTTCCATGTGGTCATGGGGATGAGGAGAAGAGGTGGCCTTACCTGAATCCCAACCCATTCATCATTATATTCTTTCTCATTTAGCTCGAAAGCTGAAAAATTATTGTTACAGTGCATCACCTCGCCTCATACCCCGGATGAGATTCTAAGGAGAAATGACTTCTCTTCTTTTCAATGGTAAATTCAATGTATCCCATCTCTTGTCACAAACATGTCTTACTTCACCAAAGTGTTTCGGAAAAAAGGCCTCAAAATCCTGTATGAATTTATACAAAACTTGTGAAGTGTTTGTACCAACACCATGTTGATGATATAATGACCGAAAATTGTTCTTCATTGATACATCATTGCGGTGATTTGTTTCAATAAAGAAACAAATAGTTCGAGTTGTCTGATTAAAAGTTTATGTTTGTTCACTCCAAATAATTTAATTTCTTAATAAGGAATGAAAGGCCTTAATTTGAAAATCTCCCACAAATAGATTAATAAAGAAGTCGGGAACATTTGTGACTAACATGTTATGAAGGTAAAACTCACACAATAGGTTTTGAATTTTAGGGGTACTTTTTCATAAATTTTGAGGTCTTGCCATCCAGTGCGATATAGTGTTCCTTATTACATAATCTCATCAACTCATCAGGGCATAGAATTTCTCCTAGATAAACATGTTGTAGATAGAAGAAGGTTTGCGGAAAGTAAGCAATTTATAGGATAAGGGAAACACAACATCTATGGTTGACTCCAATTTATTCTTCACACTTTTACTAGTCTCAATTTCCTCTTTAAGTTGTTTGTTATCATTAATCAATTATTTATTTTGAAGAGATAAATGATTGAAATCATCCCACAAATTAAGACCGATGTCCCATTGTCTCCTAAGACTGCTAACTTCTACTTTTAGAGTAGTAATTTCTCTAACCTTCTCTATAGTCCTTTGTGTGAACTTGGTTTTAAAAGATAGATTAGTTTCATGCATACCTTTTAATTTATACTACAGGGAAGAAATTTCATCTTGATAATATTTTAGCACTTCATCTCCATGGAATTATAAGCCACCCATCTCATCCGAAGCATATTCGGGAGTTGTGGTCTACATTTCCAGACATTGCGCAGTATACAGGGCATTAGCCTTTGTTTGAAGTAGTAGGGGCTTCCATCATGTAAGCATCATCAAGAGTAGTAGGGACCTCTGTCATATTAGTGTTATAATCTCAAGGACTGATAATCTAGAATAGTGGATGTACCAGTTTTATCCCTTTCTTTTATAATAGGGGCAAAATCCTCACTTTGAAAACCATAGGCCAAGAAGTTTCCGATATTAGCACAATGCAAGACCATCTTGGCCTTGTAGAGGAATATGTCGGCATGGTGGGTTTTCCTTTATAACTTTGTGGCACGGAAGGTGGGTGTCCCTGATCTAAAGATTCACCCGGATTTCCTTTGAAGATTGAGGCACCGACTTGAGCTTTGGACAAATGTTGGAAGACTGGTCCATATTAGTTCTCTTCTGCTTTGAAGTATCCCCTACATTGATGTTCATGAGCCTTCTCTTGGGTATATATAAAACCTGATGAGATCAAATGAGCTGAATGAGCCCTAGATGCTTTAAGGAAACCTTTCCTCCTACATTGTTATCTTTTTGGCCTACTTTGATGACCGTGTCTACCAAATAATCAGGTAAATTGACCCTGAGTTTAGGGTTTGCGCGCCCTCTTTTCAAACTAGTTAACATTTTCAATGAGTCCCCTCCAAGCACAGATGGCTCGCCATCACAAATAAAATATCTATTGACCCATCTGGAGGCAAATTTCCATCTCCCAGGTAGAATTTTATACTGAATTCCTTTGTGAACACCAAGAGGATTGAGAATTAGATTTAGAAAAGCTTCATTCTCTTCATGAAATAATGGTATCAAATATTTGATAGGTGCATTGGTCATGACTTTCAGACCAAGATCAAGAAATCTAGAAAGATCAGAAACAATGTGAAAATTAATCTTAACCCTCTTCCCACTGATTTGGGAGCATTTCTCTTCAAATTTGATTAAAAATTAATCAACTAGGTAATCGCCAAAGCCTTCAAATTTTTTGATGAAGTTTAACCACCAACCATCATAAAATATCTAGGAGATGGAAAAATTTTGCAACAATGTCCCAAGAGAATTAGGATCATACTTCTTTTTCAGACCCATGACGTCGATTGCTTGCAAAGAATACTCAGTAAAATGGTAGAAGTGAAAATATGGAGTCATTTTAAAATGGAAGTTTTTAGAAATTTTGAATTGTTTGAATGTACCAAGGTCAGTCGGTGTGAAATTGGCAGCACAAAATGTTGACAAGACATATTTTTTAGGGAAAAATTTAAGACAAAGTACGACACAGTATTCCATCATAATAACTATCCATACTACATGTACCTCCTTACGAGCCATGCATCCCTTTAATTTAAAACATGACTCATGTGATAAGTATTTTTATGATTATTCATTAAATGTTATTTCATGCCATAGGATTTGATTTTTACTACCAATAAATAAGTTGGGAATTGATTTGTGTTTGTCTAAGTAATTATGGAGAATTAATGCAACGGGGAAATGATTCAAAAGTCAATATCCATAATGAAGTAAAATTCACTTACCCCTGCCATATCAGCTCACAAAATTCCATAGATTTACATCTCCTGCACTCATAGAATGAATATGGATTAATGTATAGTGTAACAATAAGCATTCATAGCCTTTATTGAAAACTTGAACAAAACAAATGTTGTCGCCAAATCACTGCACCCTCTGAAAGGCCAAAATTTGAAAAGGAAGTTCGGTGTGATTGGGACACATGGGATCACATTTTAAGCCATGGGACTGGGTGGAGGTGAACCTCTAGAGATGGCCTCGCTTCCTCTTCCTAAACTAAGGGCTATGCTACTCCTAGTGCAATAAAATAATTATCTATACCTATGCTAACATTTTCATGGGTTTTAGGGAAAGAGATTTGTAAGAAATGAAACTATACTAGGGGTGGTGATGCACCAAATGAAGGGTGTTTCTAGACTCAGGAAGGGGTAATTTGAAGAGGGTGTGTGCACCACAAGTCAAATTCATCTACTGTAACTTAGATAGGGTACTTAATAGCACAGACTAGGAAGCACATGTTCCCTTTGTTAAACTTAATCAAACAAACAAGTTATCATTCTTCGAGTGAAGAAGAATGAACTTGAGAAGGGTGAATAGGCACTAAAACTAAACTGCATGCAATAATCCACCACTTGATAAGCACATACCTCCAAGAACTTGTAATAGAAACGTGAACTTGCACAGTGTAGCTGTAAGCATGAGAAAAGGCACAAAGAAGTATAGAATGATGAAAGGACTAAGATTAGTCACAAAACACACACTTTAATTACTTCAACAACATGCACAATGCATCATACATTCAGAAGAGGCAATGGTTTCCATTATAGTCTTGAAAAGGAGGCTTGAAAGTTCCCTCAACATATAAGGAAAACATGCAAAAGAGAGAGGACTCTTGAAAAATTTGTGATTGTCTCAACTATTAAACTGTCCAACCTATCTAACCTGTTGGAACCGCTTGGAATGAGCTTCCAACTTACATTTATAGAATAATTTGAGAGAGAAGAGGGAAGGAGTAATAAATTCCCTTCCTAAATTGAAGGTACATGACGTATTTATTACAATTGGTTGAACCACTTTGGCTAGGTTCCATCATGTGTCATTAATTACCTGTTGACCTAGTTCTCCTTAATTAATTAAAAGAATATTTAAATAAAATATTTTAATAATAATAATAAATATTATTATTAAAATATTTAAATAAAAATATTAATCTAATAAAATTATGGTGGTCCCTTTTCAATTGGTTTTCCTTAAAGAGGCTTAATTTGTAAAAATGGACCAACTCGGTGGTTGGCTTGCCTCTAACCCATTGAGTTGGTGTCAAAATCCTTTAGCCTTCACCATAACCGAGCTCACTTCGTATCAAGCTCCAATTAAGAACCGAGCTCCTCTTATCTACATGCATTGACCGGACTACTTTGCACTTCCGCATCCAAACCGACAAGCCTAAACAACACTCACCTTAGCGCATCAACATCATAGGACATAAATCATCCCTAAGGCATGTGAAGATCCATGACCATGAAATATTTCCATCCTATATTTTCCAATCATACCCGGTTCCCACCGTAGGCTCTTTCCAATGATCACCTTGGCGATGCATCTTACGAGCTCTCTTAATGCATGGCTCAACTTGGTGAGTTGAGATATTTTTAGCTCCATCTATAGTGAGCTCTGTCTCCCCATGAATGTGTCGACCTCCTTTATGGTGCATAATTTTTGACAAGGTGAGCTCCTTCACGACACTCTTCGAATGTTGAGTTACTTCCATCACGGGCTCACCCGAGTCATGCTTGTCACCAAATCAACCAAGCCGATTCGGTCTCGTATTTGATGAATCAAACCCACCATATTTTTAGCCACCTATCTCAAATCCACATGCGTCGAGATCTCGCAATGTTCACCTCCATGTTTGTCAAGTTCCATTCTCTCGAACGACTCATCGAGTTCTTCATGAAATCGACCTATTTGGCCATGCATTGAGCCGAGATGCCGACAAAGCACCGATATATATCAACCATGATCTCTGGCGAGCCATCAAGAAATTTCCTTGATTGATAGCCCAACACGATCTTGGTATCAACACAGAGCCTCATCGTGTCAACCTAGTTCACTTGGATCATCTCGAGCTCCATTTTATTGCTAAAACGTGGTGGGCTTATCTATATTATACATTAGGCATTTTGAGCCGCTCCACTTCACATTTAATTTAAATATAGCTCTATCGAGCCCCAAAATGATTTACTATGTGATGATTAAATGAGTCCCAATGATTTCTCCCACATTGTATCCAGTCAACATCACAAATGAATTTGCTTTTGTATTGGGCATACTTCCCTTTACACGTTTCTTGTTTTTAGGCCAATTCGGTGACATTTATGCATTACATGTCATTGCCACATATAGTTTGGTGAGTCATGTTTCAAATGCCTGACCATTTTCATCATACCTGCCATATGCACCACTAGTTGGGCTTCCATCACGATGAATACCTAATCAACTCAGAATATGACTCAGCCAACATCTTTACATGACACCTATTCACTTCTCCCCAAACTTGGCAATGAACCATTCCACGTCTCTCTCGTGTCACCCGTAAATTTCTCAGTTATTCAAATTTCTCTCCTTTAGAAATGCTCCACCAACACCAAATTTCACATGTCAACCTACTTACCCGGTGTAAGACTTGGCTTCAACATCTGTCCCTATTTTGTAATTCCCATCAAATTCTTCTTTCCATATTCTCATGGTGGGCCCGACGTCCTTATTTCCCCACATAATTGGCAGTTTCTGATTGGAAACCTGGACATCGTTTTGTCAAGCCAAGCTTGGTATGATTTTCACACCATGAAATTCCGTAGTGGGAATTTGGATTTTCAATGCCATATGTCAAATTCAACTCGCCAAAAGACTTAAAATTTTCCCCACTTGGATTTCTATCTCATCTCGTCCACCTACATGGTTCAACATTCCATGATCCAGCATATTTGGCAACATCATCCCTTGGGTCTTAGCATCGACTACACCGCTTCAAATATGAACACCCGAACTGTCAATCATCCCAAAATTTCATTGAGCCATGCCAATCATACCCTCCATTGACACAAACTTGTTGGCATTGAGCTTTACATCCTTTGCACATAGAATATCAAAGCTTGAATCTCTTTCGATGATTTCTACAATCTTTGGCTCACCTATGCTTTTACTTTTAACTCGGTCTTACTATTCATGGTATTCATGTCTATTCCACTATGTCACCTCCTAAATCTCTTCCGAGAACTTTCCCGAGTCCCTCCAAAGCTCGATTCAACCCTGTAGTGCTCAAATGATGCTGAACTCTCCACATCTACATGATCTTCCACACATAGTATTGATATCAGCTCCATCGATCTCCCCCTTAGCCATGTTGCTTAAAAAATTCACCACCTGTATTACATAAAAACATTTCCCATCACTATTCTCCAACCAGGCTTGACACTGAGCTCGCACCATCGCGTTTCACTACCTTTATACTTGAGTCATTTTCACAAGAGGTTGCCAAGGTATTTACAAATGAGCTCAATGAACTTGCACTGAATTTCCATGTAAGTAAATCGAATGAGATATCCTTTGATTTTCGGCCATGTGAATCCCTTGGGCCATCCGATCTCCCATGGCTCATTGAGCCCTTTCCTGCCATGAAGCATCCCAAACACTAAGCTATAGTCAATTAGCCTTGGCCTTCCCACGATTGAGCTAGATCATAACTTGCCTCTTTGAAAACAAAATTTTCTCCTCGCTTCAAGCATTGATCGACGGATCTCTGAACTCAAATTTCATTGCTGCAACACCATTTCTCAATGTTGAGTAACTCATCCGGCTAAACTAGACTCAACCTTTCAATAGCTCATCTTGATCCATTTTACACACCATACTTTATTTACCTAGTTAATGCTACTTGGTTTTCATCTGAAATCGACCATGAGCTTCTTCCACCCACATGGCGAGCTACCTTTATCTTGTGACTATGGCTCCTCAATGTTTGAGTTTGATCCTTATTTTGATCCCCTTAGGGTCTTTCTGGAAAATGGGGAAATAACGTGAACATAATAAGACCTCCCTAAAACAATGAATTATCAATTTTAATCATTTTTTCTGAGTTAGACAAACTTGGGCCCGAGGGGGTCAATTTTTGTACTTTGAGCAAACTGAACCTTGAGACTCCACTATTGAAATGATTCGAATGTCTCATGAAATCCTTTTTAGTACTAGAGCACAATAGGCCCTGCGTTGTTCAATTTTTCCCCAAGGGGTGAAATTGGATAACATTTTTGTGATTTTTCGGGGATGATTGCCTGCTAAGCATGATTCCAATAGCCTTAAGTCATCCATTGGGAATGGAGTCTATGTTGGAATCCTAAAAGTAATTTGATCTTCTTTGACACATCCCAAAATCCCCTTGAGCAAATTCGATCTTGGACCTCCCTAAAATATTAGGCATGATGTATCCTAAATTTGTTGAATGCTTGATATCTATGGAACACTGTAAAATTTTGACTGAAGCAACATTATGACAATATTGTGGAAAATTTGAACCTTTCTTCACTTGAGAAAATTCTGAGGATGATACAATGTGTAAGAACAACACAAAAACACAACAACGAGGAAAAAAAAAGAATAACACCCAACAACAATGTGCATAAGAACTTGGAGGAAAATACTTAACTAAATTGTATAGGGGGTGGAATGATTCTCAAAAAACTATTTGAGATGTATACCATTCACATGAATGGGTAGTTCTTCTCCATTGAGCTTGGATAGATGAAATGAATTCACTTCTTTTAAACTCATGATGATGTATGGCCTACTCCAGAGAGCGTCAAACTTGGCGTGCTTTCTTGGCTTGGCCCTGTCTTCATCCCATTTGAGAACTAAGTCTCCCTCCTAAAAATTCTTTTCGGACACTTTCTGTCAAAATATTTCTTAACCTCGAGCCTGATGTTGCTCCAAAGTATTCATAGCCTTGTTTCACAATTCCTCTAGCTCCATGAGTTCAGAAAGCTTACCGATAAGGAATCATTCTCCATGGCTTCAAGTTGATGAGCTAACTCCAAAGAAGGTAACTCCAAGGAGAGAGGAATTTTTTCTTCCCTCCATATACAAGCACGAAAGGAGAATTTCCTATGGCCCTTTTAGGTGTGATCTAATCCTCCCATAAGGTAGTGTTATGATGTGTATGCCAAGTCCTCTTTTTAGTTTCCATCATGTGCTCAATAATCCTTATGAGATTTTTGTTACTAGACTCTGCCAATCCATTTCCTTGCAGGATAGTAATTAGACAAAGTCTTGAGGTAGAACCCATTTTTAAGAGCCCATTCACTCGATTCATACTAAGAAAATCCAACGCGTTGTCTCAAATGACTGTAAATGGAACACCGAAAATTTCATTATACCTTCCAAGAAATCCAAAACCACCTTTTAATTACTCTCTTTCAATGCTACCTCCTCTTTCCGTTGATTAAAATAGTCTCATTGCGGTAAGGACCCATTTATGTTCATCACTAGATGGGGATTAATCATTCGATGAATTCCAACCCCTTTGAACAAAGAGTTGATCCACTTGAATTGAATGTAGCGAAGAGTTGCCAACTTCTACTCGCACATGAAAAAGGTACATTCCTTACATTTCCTTACCTAGAGATGGGCATCTTTGAACAAATTTGGCTAATAGTAGCTGGCTCACATGATCTTAGTAGTAGTTGTTCATGTAGAATAATGTCCTCTAGATAGGCCATTATGAAACTCTTCTATTATCTTACTTACTTGTTCCAGTCCTACGCACCGAAGGAGAACATCGTTCAAATCCTTTTGAAAGAGAAAGTTATCTTTCAGAGAATATGGAATAGATTGAAGACATAAATTCTATATTTTATTTTTATCCATGTTCATAGGATATACTCTTGATAAGAGGAAATTCTTCATTTTGGATGACCAGTCAACTTGATCATTACTCTTATCAATGTTTAAGAGTGTCGCGTCCTCATCACCTTTTGATTCCATGTCTGCCACAAGTTATTAACACAAACCCTTACCTTTGAAAAGTTTGGTAACTTTGATATCTACGTCATACTCCATCACCTTCGTGATCCATCCAGTATGTTTTTCGTTCATCTCTTTTTTCAGAAAAAATTCCTTGACACCTGGATGAGACACCATTAGATGAATTTTGTTGTTGAATAACATATGCTTGAATTTATTCAAAGGTCAAATAACCACAAAGAATTGTTTTTGAAGGAATGAATTCATATTTGAGTTCATAGTATTTGAGGGATTTATGGAAGAAAGTGATTCGCTGCTCCATCAGGCTGTCATTTTTCTAGGTGAGGATACCTAAAATTCTCTCTTGACCTATAAAAGCATAGAGAATAAAATCTTTATCAAACCAGGGGTTCACCAATGTGGGAGCTTGAGAAATTTTTTTTTATGGCTTTGAAGCTCTCTCGTCCTTTCTTTTTCCATGAGAATGGCATGTTCTTCTTTAGTATGGCTATTAGTGGTTTATCCAATGTCATGAATTGAGGGATGAATCTTTGCACGAATTTATAGTTCCTAGAAAACTCTGGAGGCCCTTCCTATGACTTGGGAGAGATAAGGACATGATCAAACAGATCCTAGCTAGATCGATTGATAGTCCTTCTACTGAAACAACATGCCCCAACAAATTTTCCTCGTGCACTACAAAAATACATTTCTTGGGGTTAAGTGAAACCCCAAACTCCCTACACCTTTGGAAAACCTTCCTTAGATGCATGATGTGGTCTTTTGCATTCTTAGAGTATATAATTATATCATCAAGGTAAACCAAAATGATATCATTGATTATTCCCTTAAATGCCATGTCCATGGCTCTTTGGAAAGTAGCCTCGACATTGGACAATCCAAATGGCATTTTGTTATAGGCATATGTGCCCCACTTGGTAGTGAAATCCATTTTAAATTGATCGGATTCTTAGAATAGAATTTGATTGTAACCTAAATATCCATTGAGAAAAGAAAATATTTGAGCTCTTGAAACCGTTTAAAGAATCATCCCCATTGAGGGGAGAGAATAATGGTCTTTCAATGAGGCACAGTTCAAATCCCTGAAATCTATGCACAAATGAATCTCTCCATTCTTCTTCCTTATGGAAACTAGATTTGCTACCCATGAGGAATATTACTTGATGGGAAAAATTATGTAGGCCTCGATGAGTTTGGTTAGCTCCTTTCCCATTAGTGGCTCGATTTTGGGATTAATTGGTCTTTGTTTTTGATGAACCGGCTTGGCATTAGGATCTAGTTTGATAGTATGTTATGCTAGACTTGGATCAAAACCATGTATGTCTTTATAGGTCCATGTAAAGATGTCGTGATACTCTTGAAAAAGTTTGATGAAGGCTTCTTTCTCTTTGGTAGTACACACTTTTCCGATCTTCAAATTTTTTTCATTTACTACCTCGACTTCCTCAAAATCCTCTTATGTGACCACCATGTTAGAGTTTTGTCTTTTGGCTTGATCATCTGAATTGAAGATGGATTCTAGAGCGACTAATCCCTTTGGTATTTTTTTTCTTTTCAATTGTATGATTTGATCACCATATGATTCTTGCAACTTATCTTTATTTTTTGTAGAAAAATCCACCTCTTCTTGTAAGAAAAGGACAATTTATTTTTCACTATCAAACACTTACCAGAGATACTCACATTATCGGGGACTCATGGATCAAATAACCATTTTGAAACATTACTTTGCACTTCTTTCTTGATATCAATAGGTATGTCATATTGTGAGCCAATTATAGCAAGCATGTCAACATCTTGATTCTGATTTCTAGGAATTGCATGGATCCCAAAATCTTTGAAATCTTCATTCAAATCCCGAAATCGGTTATTTTATGATATTAAAAGATAATTTTGGATGCACGCATGCTTTGTCACTTGATGAAAAACTAACTCACTATCTCCAAAAAAGCCAAGGCTTTGATTCCCTTCTTTTGGGCTAACTGAATTCCTTGCACAAGGGCCTCGTATTTATAAAAATTTTTAGTGCAACTGAATTGTAACCGGAAAGATGAGAAGTATTTATCTCCCTCTGGAGAAATTAACATAACACCAACACCAGATCCATTCTTAATTCTTGATTTGTCAAAGAACAATTGCCATAGTCTTTCCGAATTACTTGGTGTTTTGATGAGTTACTGAGTATGATCGTATCTTCTTCATGAATGTTGTATGTACCCAATCCCATCTCTTCCAATAAAAAAATTAGCTTATTCTTCTCGTGAACACATCGAGTAGGGATCGTACTAATTACTTCCACTTAATTCATCTAGCACAAGTCGGGGAATTCTTCAACACGAGTAGCTGGTTCATGATCAACATCTTCTTCTTCTAGATCTCTGATGGTGTAATTCCCATTTATAGGACTAGTAGTGTAGGGTTCTATATGATTATGACATATTGGTTCCACCCTTATAGTCACTTTGGTTCCATATTGATTCATGCGAATCATAGGTAACCAATCGGCTGATAGATAACCGCCCATCTTGGTAGTCAAATCTTGCGATAGGAAGATGGTGAATAAAGGAGGGAGAATAATGATTGATATGTCTTGGGTGATTGAAAAAATTAGGCATGGATGGATGGTAAGTTGAAGTCCTTGATAACTCCAACTATCTTAACAGCTATGCCATCAATGAACAACAACCTCTTACAACCGATGCATATTGTATGCCTAGTACATCTGCAATTTGTTTGGGCATGACTGAGCTACTTAGCACAAAAATTGATCATGTAATTATGCACCAAGTGGTCACCAATGATCAAGGAAATATAGAATGGTGGTGGTTTGTTGGCTTTAGGAATAGTTTTCCCTTCCGGTTGACACAAAACTCGTAGCAGTTGCTGCTCCATGACCTGACGATCTGTTGGTGTACCAAAACTATTTAGAGCCTCTCGCAACAAATTTCTTTGAGAAGGAATTGAGAGTGCATCCCACATAGTAATGCTCAGGTTTTTCTTCTTCATCTATTCTACTATGCTGAAGGGAATTGCTCCAAATTTTTGACACTTCTTTGGGTGTTAGGATCCTCATTTAGAAAGTGCTTGTTGGGTATTGTGATTCTTGAAGAACCTTCTTTCCTCGTAACTTGGCTAGTAGGTGTTTTTGGTGGTCTCTTTCTCGCATACTTATCAACCGCAACTTGTGGTGATCGATGCAATGAAGTGGATACTTGATCAGCTTTGGTAGGTTGAGGTTCCATTACTCTCTTCTTAGAATGAGTGTTTTCTGTCACTGATGAGGAATATGTATTCAACTTGCAAAAATCTTCTGCGTTCCAGTTTAGCAAATTGGTTTCTTCAGGTGCCTACGATTGATCTATTGTTTCTTGTGTAGGTAAATTTTTGGTTAGCTCTGAAGGGGATGATACTCTTCAAACCATAAGGGCCTAGCCAAGAACTCCATTGAGGAAAATATTTTGATTGTGTGGTTGAGAAAAGGGTAGCACCATTCGTAGTCTTGAACTAGATTATTCTGAACAAGTACTATGGCTCTAGATGAGCTAGCAGCAAGAGGGTTCTAAAAGTTCAAAGTCCTGACATTTGTAGCTTGACCTGCAATTTGATTTTAAGGCTGATTGTTCCCTTGAAAATGAGGACAGGTTAGCCTGATATTGCTAGTTTTATGGCTAGTATGGATGATTATATTGAAATTGTTTCCTCTTGAGTGCAATGAGCTCATTTCCAAAAGTTTAGCAATGAATTGACTTCAAATAGATCATTTGAAGAAGAAAGGTAAGATTGAGATGGTTGATTAGAGGCTACTAGAATAGGAGAAATGATAGGCTGATTATTCATAAGATCCGGAGACAATGACATTGGTGGTCGTGGAGCTATCTTTCTAGCCTGAATCAAGGAATTTTATGCTCTTATGACAACGTCGTAGGCATCAGGTAATGTAGTCTCTCCTTGGACTGGATCATAACTGCTACATAACTATTCAAGGCTTGCAAATAGTACAAGAATACATTATTTGGAGAAGGATTTATGAGTGCTGGAATCCTATTCTAGGTCCTGTGGAATCAGAAGTTGAAATCACTCATGTATTCTTAGGGAGCTCTCTTCATGGTAGTGATTTGTTCCAAAAGTGATAGGTGATCACTCTTGTCTTCAAACTGTTTACAAATATTTTCTCCTAACTCATCCCAAGTGGTTATACTGCCAACACTTAATCCTCGAAACCATTGAAGTGATTTTCCCTTGAAAGAGGTAGCAAGAAGTGTAACCACAATTTTCCTCTGTGATATTATTTACTACACAAATGCTGACTACATCACGAATATGTTCCACTCGAGTAATGTGAGTTTCCCCTATGTAAAAGGGTAAAATTTTGAGTGTCATGACAAGTATAGGTTCAAATTTAGCCAACAGAAGAGGATTGCTTGTATTGAAAGGGGGAAAACTTGGTTTTGTGCCATAGCAACAAGAGGTTGATTGTTCCTTCATATAGGAAACCTTCCATATGGAGTAGTTGAATGAACACTACAAGGTAAAGCTACATCTGGTGATGTTGAAATGCCTCTTCTTCTTCTCTTTGGAGGAGACAAAGAAAGTTTGATATGCTAATAATTTCCTTACTTTGAATAAGCTCTTCTCTAAATTCTTCGCATAAGTTAACGTAGTGATATTTTGAATCCAGAGATATAGAGTCATTAGGTACTTTGACTTGTGTAAGTGAGAAGAAAAGTACCAACTTTGTCCCATCGTGCATGCAAAAAACCATTGTGGCCAAATCACTGCTCCCTCCAAATGGACAGAATGCGAATAGGATGTTCGGTGTGATTGGGACACATGGGATCACCTCTCAAGCTATGGGACTTGGGCTCAATGTGAACCTCCGGAGAAGGCCGAATTCCTCTTCCTAAACTAAGTGCTATACTACTCCTAGTGCAATAAAATTATTATGTAGACCTATGCTAACATCTTGATGGGTTTTAGGGAAAGAGATTTGAAAGAAATGAAACTATACTAGGGGTGGTGATGCACCAAATAAACGGTGTTGCCAAACTTAGGAAGGATAAATTTGAAGAGGGTGTGTGCACCAAAAGACAACTTCACCTACTGCAACTTAGAGAGGGTACAAAATACCACAGACTAGGAAGCATGCATTCCTTTTGTTAAACTCAATCGGAAAAACAAGTTATAAGTCTTCAAGTGAAGAAGGATGAACTTGAGAAGGGTGAATAAGCACCAAATGCAAGCTGCATGCAATAATCCACCACTTGATAAACACGGAACTCCAAGAACCTATAATATAAATGTGAACTTGCATAGTGTACCTACAAGCATGAGAAAAGGCACAAAGAAGCATAAAAGGACGAAACAAGCTGAGATTAGTCACAAAAACACACTTTTATTACTTCAAAATGTACACAATGCATCATACATTCAAAAGAGGAAATGGTTTCCATTACGGTCTTGAAAGGGAGGCTTGAAAGTTCCCTCAACATATAAGGACAACTTGCGAAGAGAGAGAGGACACTTGAAAAACTTGTCTCATATATTAAATTGTCCAACCTATCGACTTGTTGGAACTGCTTGTAATGAGATTCCAACTTACATTTATAGAAGAATTTGAGAGAGAGGAGGGAAGGAGTCGTAAATTCCCTTCCTAAATTAAAGGTACATGATGTATTTATTACAGTTGGTTGAATCACTTTGGGAAGGTTCCATCATGCATTATTAATTGCTGTTGACCTAGTTCTCCTTAAATAATTAAAAGAATATTTAAATAAAATATTTTAATAATAATAATAATAATAATAATAAATATCATTATTAAACTATTTAAATAAAAATATTAGTGTAATAAAATTATGGTGGGTCCCTTTTGAATTGGTTTTCCTTGAAGAGGATTAATTTGCAAAAATAGACCAACTCATTGGTTGGCTTGCCTACCAACCCACTGAGTTGGTGTCAAGCTCCTTTAGCCTTCACCGATCGAGATAAATTCAAATAGAGCTCCAATTATGAACTAAGATCCTCTTATCTGCATGCATTGACCGAGCTACTTTGCATTGCCGCATCCAAACTGACGAGCCCAAACGACACTCACCTTAGCGCATCGACATCATGGGATAGAAATCATCCCTAAGGCATGTGAAGATCCATGACCATGCAAGCTTTCCATCATATATTTTCCAATCATGCCCAGGCTCCCACTGTAAGCTCTTTCCAATGATCACCTTGGTGACGCATCTTACGAGCTTTGTCGATGCATGACTCAACTTCGGTGATTCGAGATCTTTTTGGATCCATCTAAATGGACCTTTGTCTCCCCATGAACGTGTCAAGCTCCTTCATGGTGTGGAATTTTTAACTCGGTGAGATCCTTCATGAAATGCTTCCAATGCCGAGTTACTTCCATCACGGGCTCACCTAGCTCATTCTTGTCACCCGGTCGATTGAGCCAACTCGACTCTGTGTAGTTGATAAATTGAACTTGCCATATATTCAGCCACCTGTCTCAAATCCACATGCGTCGAGCTCTCACAATGTTCACCTCCGTGTTTGTCAAGTTTCATTCTCTCAAGTGACTTGTCGAGTTCTGCATGAAATCTACCAATTCGGCATTGCATCGAGCCAAGCTGTTGACATCACTGAGATATATCCACCATGATCTCCGGCGAGCTATCGTGTGAGTTCCTTGATTGATAGTCCAACATGAGCTTTCTATCAACACAGAACCTCCTCTAATCGACCTAGATCAATCGGATAATCTTGAGCTCCATCTTATGGCTAAAACATGGTGGACTTATCCATATTATGCATTAGGCATTTTGAACCGTTCCACTTCACATTTAATCTAAATATAGCTCTATCAAGCCCTAAAACGGCTTACTATGCGATGACTGAGTGAGTCCCAAAGATTTCTCTCACATTGTATCTAGTCAACACCGCAAATTAATTTTCTTTTATATCGGGCATACTCCCCTTGACACATCTCTTGTTTTTGGGCCAATTTGGTGACATCTATGTATTACATGTCACTACCACATATATCTTGGAAAGCCATGTTTTAAATGCCCGACCACTGTCATCATACCCACCACATGCACCACAAGTTGGGCTTCCATCACAATGAGCACCCAATCAACTCGGAATGTGACTCGGCCAACACCTTTACATAACACCCGCTCACTTCTCCTTGAACTTGGAAATGAACCATTCCACGTCTCTCTTGTGTGACCCCCAAATTTCTCAGTTATTCAACTTGCTCTCCTTTACAAATGCTCCACCAATGCCGAATTTCACCTGTCGACCTACTTACTCGGCGTTAGATTTGGCTTCAACGTTTCTCCCTGGTTTCTAATTCTCGCCAACATCTTCTCGCTATTCTCATGGCAGGCCCAACCTCCTTATTTCCCCACGTAATAAGTAGTTTCGGCTTGGAAACTCAGATGTTGTTTTGTCAAGCCGGGCTTGGTATGGTTTTCACACCATGAAATTCCGCAGTGGGAATTCGGATTTTCGACACCATCTTTCCAATTCAACTCACCAAAAGACTCAAAATTTTCCCCACTTGGATTTCTATCTCAACTCGTCCACCTACATAGTTAAACATTCCATCATCCCACATATTTGGATACATCGTCCCTCGGGTCCCGGTATCAACTCCACCGCTTCAGATCTGAACACCTGAACTATCAATCGTCCCTAACTTTAACTGAGTCACTCGTAGGAAAACTATACAGTCAAGCTCATCAAGAAAATCATACCCTCTGTTGACACGAACTCGTTGGCGCTGAGATTTCCATCCTTTGTACACAGAATATCCAAGCTTAAATCTCTTTCGATGATCTCTACAATCTCGAGCTCACCTGTGCTTTTACTTCCAACTCGGTCTTACTATTCATGGCGTTCGTGCCCATTCCACTGTGTCACCTCCTAGATCTCTTCTGAGAACTCACCCGAGTCCCTCCGAAGCTCAGTTCAATCCTGCAGTGCTCAAATGATGTCGAACTCTCCACATCTACATGATCTTTCGCACATGGTATTGATATCAACTCCATCGATCTCCCCCTTAGCCATGTTGCTTAACAAATTCACCACTTGTATTACATAACGAACATTTCCCGTCACTATTCTCCAACCAGGCTTGACACTGAGCTCGCACCACTGAGTTTCACTACCTTCGTGCTTTGAGTCATTTTCACAAGAGGTCACCGAGGTGTTTCCAAATGAGCTCAACGAACTCACTGAATTTCCATGCAAGTAAATCGAACGAGCTCTCCTTTGATTTTTCAGCCATGTGAATCCCTTGGGCCATCTACTCTCCCATGGCTCATCGAGCCATTTCCTGTGAAGCATCCCAAACACTAAGCTCGAGCCAGTTAGCCTCGGCCTTCCCACGACCGAGCTAGGTCATAACTTGCCTCTTCGAAAACAAATTTTCTCCCCGCTTCAAGCATTGATCGACAGAGCTCTAAACTCAAATTTCATTGCGACACCATTTCTCGATGTCAAGTAACTCGGCCGGCTAAACTGGACTCGACCTTTCAATAGCTCACCCTGATCCATTTAACACACCTTACTTTATTTCCCTAGTCAATGCTACTCATTTTCATCTGAACTCGACCACGAGCTTCTTCCACCCGCATGGCGAGCTACCTTTAGCTTGTGACTATGGTGCCCTCAATATTTGAGTTTGATCCTTATTTTGATCCCCTTGGATTATTTTTGGAAAATGGGGAAATAACATGAACATGATAAGACCTCCCTAAAACAATGAATTATCAATTTTAATCTTTTTTTCTGAGTTGGACAGAAGTGGGCCCGTGGGGTCAATTTTTGCACTTTGAGCAGACCTTGAGCCTCCAAGATTTGAAATGATTCGGAATGTCTCATGAAAGCCTTTTCAATGCGAGAGCGAAACAAGTCCACCCCGCGTTGTTAAATTTTTCCTAAGGGGAAAAATTGGATAACAACAACTACTGATCTAAAGGGGAAAAGGATTAAGAACATGATCATATCCATTTATTTGAAATTAAGAAAACAACTACTCAACACTTTGGAAGAGCTGAACTCCTCCACTTGAACCCATCTCCTCACAGAGCATCATCTCCTTGTTGAAGGTCTCCTATCCAAATGGTCTATTGTCTCCATCAATCGGCGACGATCATACAAAACCATTATAATAAATTTCCTTGATCTGATAGGGTCCTAACCATCGTGTTCTTAGCTTTCCTTTGAATTGTTGATATTTAGAATAAAATAGTAAGACCCAATCTCCCTTATGAAACTTCATGTGCTTGATATGAGCATCATGCAACACTTTCCTATAATGTTGGAGAATTTCTATTTTATGTTATGCTTCCATTCTCATTTCATCCAATTCATTCAGATACAACACTCTTTCATGCTCTACCTCATCCAAGTCGATTCCTACTTCCAACGCTGTTCTCCAAGTCTGTAATTTGAATTCCCACAGTAATAGTGGCTTTTTCCATCTGACAAAGAGTTCATATGGGGAGAAACCAATAGTAGTCTTCCAAGTTTTATTGTATGCCCACACTACTTCTGGGAGTTTTGGTACCCAGTTCCTCCTGTCTGAATTGACAACCTAGGTCAAAATGTTCTCAAGCTCTATGTTTGTGACCTCCACCTTCCCATTAGATTACGGGTGATATGGTGACAATTTTTATGCTTGATTCGGTAGATTTCTAAATCCTCAATAATTTTAGACACAAATTAATGTGATATGATATTATGTACCTTGGGATATGATATTATAATGTATATGGGTTGATGGAGATGCTGACATGTGGCACACATCCCCTTAATTAGTCACATAGGAATTAGTTATATTGGGTAATGAGTCGGCCTACATTGGGATTAGGTGTTACCCATCTATTAGGAGTAATGTGTGTGTGTGTGTGTGTGTGTGTGTGTGTGTGTGTGTGTGTGTGTGTGTGACACACACACACACACACACACACACACACACACACACACACACACAATGGGGGTGAGTATCATGTCATAGGTATGATTTGATTCTTCTAATTGGTAGAGGTATATTAGAGGTGTCCTCCTCCAAGTGGATTCCCATCTTGGGAGACTGTCGAGTTACTCCTTCCTTAAGGAGCATTGTATGGTGTTGCCTACCTTAAGGGTATTATTCTGAATATATTGCATATTTGGGCATCTTAGCCCACCCAAATATCTTGTGTTGTGTTATATTATGAAATTTATGTATTTTCTATATGCAAATATCCTATCAAGTAGTATTAGAGCGTCGATTTTGGTGAAAATTGGGTCTAAATCCTAATTTTAAAGATTCATCTATTATTTGAAATCGGTTGTTATTCATTTCTTAATTTTTTTACCACAATATAGAAATGGTTTCAGAAAGATACAGTCCAAATTTCATAATGTTAATGTTTCAAGGTGTTTTGTGGAAGTTATTGTATTTTTAGGGTTTTTCCTAAATTTGCTTTCTGAAGCTTTACATTTTTTCCAAAATAATTTTCTGACTTTTTACCAGCATTGCGAATCCCCTTCAAAAAGCTATGGTAAAATTTTTAGAATTTTTGGATCTATTTTATCAGAGTTATTGTAGTTTTATATTTTTTTTCAATATTTTATTCCACAGACCCATGATTGTAGGATTTTTCCTGAATTTCTTACATTTTTCGAAATAATATCAAAAATTAAATTAGGGATTGTGTTATGTGATTTATGATTTTTTTTTCCTACCTTAAGCCGAAAGGGTTAGAATATGTTTTGATCAAAATGGTCTATTCCTAAAACCCTATTTTTGTGGATCGTGGAGATGGTAACATTTTTTTGGAGATGACAAGATTACTACTAGAGAATGATGGAACAAATTTAGGGATAAATTCTATAAACCATCGATATTTGGTTCTTGAAGAAATAGATTAGTGGCCCTACACATATTTGGTTTTATGAGTTAGAAAAGGAAAAGTCTAATTGGTCTTTGGAGGAAGCTGGAACAAGTTTTCATGGACGAGATGGGAAACAAAATCAGAATTTAATGATAATAGTGAGGAAGATGAAAAATCAAGAAGAAGAAGAAGAAGAAGAAAATGTTGAGGTTAAATCAGTTACACATGACTTAGAAGGAAATACAATAGATCGAGATACAAGTTCAAATAATGCATCTCCAAGGAAGGAAGCTTCAATATTTCAGTTTGAAGGGCACATTCAAAGGAAAAAGGTAATTGTTTTCATAAACCCTAGCAGAAAATATAACTTCATCAATATGGATGTAGCTCAACATCTACATGTTCAAGAAAAGCATATCAAGGAATCTCAAATGGATGGTAAGAAGATTCAAGTTTTTTAAGATTTAAATCTTTCTATGGATAAATATGTCTTACATTCAAATTTTTATGCTTTAGATATGGATGGTATGGATATTGTTCTTGAATATCATTGGTTAGAGACATTGGGAACAATTAATATTAATGTGCAAAATAAATTCATGAAATTATGGTACAAGAGAAAGAAAACTACATTACAAGATATCACACTTAGCAAGGAAAAAGAATTATAAAATTCGATCATGAAGATGAATTTGAAGATGGTGGATAAGGGAATAAGGATGAATCAGAAGGAGAGGATGAAGAACATAAAGTCAAAAATAATTTCTCTACTCAAGAGAAAAAATAAATAACAAACAAGGTGGAAGAGGACAAGAAAGTTGAGGAAAAATTTGCTAAGGTTGAGTATACAAAGGTGGCACCATATCGATACCCACATCATCATGTGAGGAAAAAATCATGGAGTCATGTTAGGACACATGAGGGCATAAATCTATATGGATATACTAAGGAAATGGAGGAGTAATAATTTTGGCTATACATGGAATCAATGGAATGATAATTATATGACATGGAATAACATGAATAATAATTATGGATATGCATGGATGCAGGTGATGAACACATATGGACAAGGATGGAATCAAATGAGAACAATGGAATATGGAATCAGGTTTGGAGCAGCATCACCCACTATTATTTCATATGGATGGTTTGATGATCGAGCATAGAGACACGTGTGTAATAATTTAAAGCACACTCGTTATATGGATTATTTTTATGTTTCGAGGATGAAACATGTCAAAGAGGGAGGAAATGATATGTACTTGGGGATATGATATTATAATTTATATGGGTTGATGGAGATTCCGACATGTGGCACACGCTCCCTTAGTTAGTCACATAGGAATTAGTTATATTCGGTAATGAGTCGGCCTACATTGGGATTAGCTGTTAGCCATCTATTAAGAGTAATGTATGTCTATATAAGGTGGGTGAGTATCATGTCATAGGTATGAGTCGAGTCTTCTACTTGGTAGAGGTATATTGGAGGTGTCCCCCTCCAAGTGGATTCCCATTTTGGGAGATTGTGGAGTTACTCCTTCCTTAAGGAGCATTGTATGGTGTTGCCCTACCTTAAGGGTATTATTCTGAATATATTTCATATTTGGGCATCTTTTCCCACCCACATATCTTGTGTTGTGTTATATTTTGCAATTTATTGATTTATTATATGCAAGGTTCTTATCACCTTGATTAGATATAATGGATATAGGGGCTCCAAATCTCGGCATTATCCTATTATACGTAAAGTCAAGAACAACATAATCATTGGTAGATCCCAATGCTTGAACCTTATCCCATTTTGTGACATAGTTAGTGGACACAAACAAGTACTCTTTCCCAAAATATGGGAGATCAAAAGCTCCAATGGAATCAATTCCCCATTTCTCAAACTCGGACTAGGCCGAGGTTAAGTGGAATTTCTATGGATCTGTAGGCTTCCCAATATATGACATGCATCACACTTCCATACATACTTCTTGACAGACTTGTGAAGAGAAGGCCAATAATATCCAACTCCAAGGACCTCAAGAATTGTCCTCTTCACTGAGTAATGTCCTCTTCCAGGCTCATCATGACAAGCTCTCATTATGTCATATACTTCATCTTCTGAACACACCCGAAAGAACCATACCAAGAAACCATTTAAATAAAATTCAATTTCACCATTATTATGTTAAACTATTTTTAATTAGTTTCCTTCGTTTCCTTATTAGTAAACTAGGTAGGAAATTTCCTTGTAGTTAGGTAATTTTCGATACAGAACTGTGGCGGTTGAGTTGATATTGTAAACAAGTGCTCATCCGAAAAGTGATTCTAGAGTGCTTCTTATGGATTATTTTTATGTTTCGAGGATGAAACATGTCAAAGAGGGAGGCAATGATATGTACTTGGGGATATGATATTATAATTTATATGGGTTGATGGAGATTCCGACATGTGGCACACGCCCTCCTTAGTTAGTCACATAGAATTAGTTATATTCGGTAATGAGTCGGCCTACATTGGGATTAGGCTGTTAGCCATCTATTAAGAGTAATGTATGTCTATATAAGGGGGGTGAGTATCATGTCATAGGTATGAGTTGAGTCTTCTACTTGGTAGAGGTATATTGGAGGTGTCCCCCTCGAAGTGGATTCCCATTTTGGGAGATTGTGGAGTTACTCCTTCCTTAAGGAGCATTGTATGGTGTTGCCCTACCTTAAGGGTATTATTCTGAATATATTGCATATTTGGGCATCTTTGCCCACCCATATATCTTGTGTTGTGTTATATTTTGCAATTTATTGATTTATTATATGCAAGGTTCTTATCACCTTGATTAGATATAATGGATATAGGGGCTCCAAATCTCAAAGCATTATCCTATTATACGAAAGTCAAGAAACAACATAATCATTGGTAGATCCCAATGCTTGAACCTTATCCCATTTTGTGACATAGTTAGTGGACACAAACAGGTACTCTTTCCCAAAATATGGGAGATCAAAAGCTCCAATTGAATCAATTCCCCATTTCTCAAACTCAGACTAGCTGAGGGTTAAGTGGAATTTCTATGGATACTGTAGGCTTCCCCAATATATGACATGCATCACACTTCCATACATACTTCTTGACAGACTTGTGAAGAGAAGGCCAATAATATCCAACTCCAAGGACCTCAAGAATTGTCCTCTTCACTGAGTAATGTCCTCTTCCAGCTCATCATGATAAGCTCTCAATATGTCATATACTTCATCTTCCTGAACACACCCGCGAAGAACCATACCAAGAAACCATTTAAATAAAATTCAATTTCACCATTATTATGTTAAACTATTTTTAATTAGTTTCCTTCGTTCCTTATTAGTAAACTAGGTAGGAAATTTCCTTGTAGTTAGGTAATTTTCAAGATGCAAAGAATGTGGCGGTTGAGTTGATATTGTAAACAAGTGCTCATCGAAAAGTGATTCTAGAGTGCTTCTTCATTCCATGAAACATTCAAACTTGAAATAAAATCATCAACAACATTAGCCTTCCCTGGCTTATCAATAATGGTTAAGTTAATATCTTGTAGCAAAAGTAACCATCTAATAATCATGCCCCCATGATTGGTTTATTCATCAAATATCAAATGGATCAATGATTAGTGTATACAAATATTTTATAACTAGTGATATAATGTATGAATTTATGCAAAGAATCACTACTAGAAGTAAGGTTATTTATCCACAACGTTTTCCACAAAATAACTATTTTGTAGAAAATTTGTGGATTATCAACAATAAGTGAATAGACTCTATAAAACACAAAGTAGATATTCCACAAATTCATAAAAGTAAAATTTAAACTTGTGAAACATTCACATTTTCAAAATTTCTTTGCCAAAAATCTAAAATATATCATTCTATAATATCCATAAAATATAAAAGTATATGCATTATATACAAAATCAACTCTAAGAATTCATAATATCAATAGAATTAATCACGAATCCAATTCTAACCATTTGTAAGGTTCATTTTTTAAAGTATACAACCTTTAAAACATTATTATGGATTATTTACAAAGTGTTAAATAGATGGGTTGTGTATGATCTACACGATTAGAAATAAGCTTATTTCTTCACAATATTATCAACAAAAAAATTTCTTATAGAAAAATGTGAATTATTAACGCTAAATGAATATTTTTTCCCAATACATTATAGAGAATCCACAATTTTACATTTTTTAAGTTTTAAAATATGGGATATCTATTATTTTTTGTCCTTGACAAATCACATTTTCACCTTGTAATTTGAAAAATATATACTTTTCAAACTCTCCCATGGATTATGTTTTCTTCTTATTAAGAGTTATTTTAAACTATATATCGTACATTTATATTTTTGTTAGCTTTTCAAACATAAATTTAATGTATAATTAATAACTCTGTAAAGAAAGTGTAACTTAAACTAATATAAAATATTCATAATATATTAAAAAAATTAAATAACAAATCAATTTAGTATGCCAAAATAATATATTTAATTTTTTAAATAACTATATTTGAGTAATTTGTATGTTAATTTCCATAAAACATGCAATACCCATTAATGATTCATGTGCCACATAAGGGACGAATCATTTTAAATATTCTTATACTCATGGTTTTAGTTTAAAATATTTTTCCCACCAGAAATTTTCTTATTAAAAGAAGTTGTTAGGCACCGTCAATCTTACTACACAGATCAGTCTACAAATAATCATCGCCGTGGATCTCAAACTACACGGATTAGTATCTACAAATAATCATCACCGTGGATCAAGTAAAAATATCTTTAGCTGTCCATTAACATATTAAACGATTCGAAATTATTTCCTGAGTTAGCGGTGAAGAAACTAAAAAAGCGTCGCTTTAAAATGCAAGGGATCGATGCAGCCCTCTTTTAGGGGTTTGTTGATATATGATAGCCTACATCTGATTTTTATGATTTACAGAAAGTGACAGCCTAAGGTAAGGTAATTTTTTGCGTATGAGGGATGAAAATATTTGTATGCATCCATTTAGTTCATGTTTCTCATGGTTATGATCTACTATATTTCTTGAGTTTTTGCTAAAAAATTCTTTTTTTATATGATGCGATTTTAATAACAGGTTTACAAGAAGAATAAAATATTATCCAGGATATTGGAAAACCATAAGAGTATGTAATTAATTTAATCCATTTGTAATGTGGCATATGCTAATAGTTTTGGTTTGTCTCAAGGTTCGTTGTGCATATGGGAAGAGACAGTGAAAATATTTTTTCCTTTGTTAAAATACATTCCAAAAAATTGTTACTTTCTTTTGAAAAATAAAAAATAAATAATGTTATTTTGTAGATTAATGTTAATGGAAGATGCATTGTTGATGCATGGTTCTACATGCATGGTAAATAAATCTCCCCATAAATGTACATGCAGCAGAAAGTTGCATTCTTCAAGTTCCATTGTTAAAACATGCAATCCTTTGGTTAAGTCAATCTAAGAAATGCTCATATGAACAACATCTCACTTACACATTTTTAAAATTATTTTAATGTATTATATATTACAATAATAACCTATTTCCTCATTTAAATTACATGAAAATTAAGAATACAATCTAAATTCGTAATTTAAATAATATTGAAATTTCAAGATTGGTAATTTGAAAATATATTTTTAATCTTAATATCTGATATTTTATTTAAACTAATAATGATCATTAATTTTTAAAATTAATATTAGAAAAATATATTTACAAGATATTGATATTCATATTTAGAAGATTATTTTATTTTATTGAAAGTGACAAAATTAAATTTATAATGTTTTGATATCACAATAATTTATTTGTGTTAATGTCTCAAATAGTGATTTTGTAGTAAACTCACAATTGTTAACTTTGTTGTAATGTAACAATTTTTATTAGATATTTTCAATTAAAAAATAATTTTTTATGTGGTTATTGTCACATGTTTTGCATTGTAGTAATATCAACAACTTTCCTACAATTTAACTTTCCACAATAAATTTGTGGGTGGAGTCCACAAATTCGGATTCACAATTTTATCTCTCTTATCCACAACAATATTGTAGAAAAATTGTGAATAAAGGACCTAATATCTTGTAGTGAATAGACAAAAGCTAAAAATTCTTTTCCATAGTAGTGAAATTTTTCTCCATAGGGGTCAGATTATTGCTAATAAAATAGATGGCATACATCTGATCTTCCTCATCCTTTTGTCCAAGAACAACTCCCATTGTTGTGTTAGAAGCATCAATGTGAATATGGAAAGGCTGCCCCCAGTTGGGTCCTCTCAAAATTGGAGTAGTGGTTAACTTCTCTTTGATAATCTCAAAATCTTTTTGACATTGAGGAGACCATTCAAAAACAAAATCTTTTGCTAGTAAAGAAAACATAGGTGCAAAATTTTTACTAAAATATTTAATGAACTGCCTATAATACCCTGTATGTCCAAGAAATCTATTGATGTTAGTCTAATTTTTGGTGTAGGAAACTTGGTTAGTACCTCAATCTTTAAGGGTTGATCTTTATCCCTTTGACAAAAGTATGATGACCTAAAACAATTCCTTGATCAACCATTATCAAACATTATTCATGACTCAAGGAAAGTTTGTGTTTCTCACATCTAGTTAATACCTTTTCAAGATTATCTAGAGATTCATCAAAGTTGAACCATGGATAGTGAAGTCATCCATGTAAACTTCTTCACAGACCATTTGTAAGATCCACGAAGATGGCCAAAACTTCCTCCGGAAGGTCTTAAGTGAATTAAAAAGTCCAAATGGTAGAAATATATATATATATATATAAATGCTTCCAAGACAAGTAAAAGTGGTTTTATCTTGATCAACAGGTGCAATACTAATTTGGTTATACCCACTAAACCCATCCAAGAAGGAGAAATATTTCTTTCCTACCAGATTTCCTAGGACCTGATCAATGAAAGACAAAGGGAAGTAGTCTTTCTTGGTAACTTTATTAAGTTCCCTACAGTATATGAAAATTCTCCATTTCCCAGTTTTCTTAGGAACTATAACTAGTGGTGATACCCACTAACTATCAGATATAGGATAAATAGATCCTACCTTCATCATTTTTTTATCTCATTTTTCAGTATGTATCTCACAACTAGATTAATTATACATTGTGGTTGTCTCATAGGTTTAATATCCTTAGTGTAAATATGATGGGTGCATATGCTTAGATGGATCCCTTTCATGTCAGTATAATCCCAAGAAAAATACTTTAGGAATGACTACTCAAAATTTCAACAATCTCGAGTCTCTTGGTAAGCCTCTAAATTATTACCAATGGTCAACTCTTTTCCTATGTCGACAGTCACTTGTTTGGTGTATTTCAAAATAGTGGGCTCAACATTAGAAATTAAATATTTCAATGGACAAACATGAGGCTGAAGCATGTGAAAAATAGTCATATTTTCAAGAGACATAACCTTAGCTAAGGACAGTGGAAATAAGTGATTATACATGCATCATGATAAGTATAGGTTTATACAATCTTCATTAGAAATATGACTCGCCAAATTAATATTGTCACTTGAGTTCACAAAAGATGGCTCCATAGCCTCGGTGTAAATTTTTTAGCCATACAGTTCCAATTTCGCTGCCACAAACATCCATTCATCGGTCATTGAGTATGACTCGACAATTTCTTCCATGTTATTTTTGACTGCAATGGTGAAGAGATAAAAAGATCTTAGTTTGTTAGTATATGAAAAATCTACCCATACATGTTCACAAACATCCAAAAATGGCTGAGCAACAAGGTATAATGATATATTCTTTGATTTTTTTCCATTTAAAATAGTCAATTTTCCTGATCTACAATCAATACATGCTACAACGATGGCCAACCGGGGTCTTCCTAAGATGACTGGGTATCCCAACTTCCAAGATTTTTGCTGTAAGACCATAAAATCCACAGGAAACTCCCAAGATTAAATTGTGACCATTACATCCAAAATTACTCCATCTGGTATAGCAATAGATTGATCTACCAATTAGAGAATGGTATTGGTTGGATGCAATCTTATTAGAGACAAGAGATTGAAGATATCTGTAGTGATAACATTAATGAAAACACCTAAATCCACCCAAAATAGATATTGACTAACCATTTATAAAAATAGTGATACTAGACTCCCATGATCCCCATATTTTGGTGAAATAAACTTTAACAGCAACAAGATCAATTAGATTTTCTTGACTTTAACCGTTTTTGGATATTTCTTCTTTCTTCTTGGAATATTTATACATTGATCCTAATAGTCTGATTTAACTCGGGAATGTCTCTTATTTCTCTAAAAAAGTGGGACATCAATGTTCATATTTTTCAACTCCTGAACTAGTGTTGTTTCTTCTGTGAACGAAGTTTCTTTTAATTGTTTAGGGAAAGGAGTTGAGTGATCATTCTTATCTTGTTCTTGTCCTTTACTATTGGCCAGCGTGTGTGCTTGTGGACCAAGTTTAATGTCATCCTTTTCCTTAGGTTCCTCCTCTTGCACATTTTCCTTAGGTATTTTTGTGATAACAATAGAAGGATTCAGGGAATTTTCTCCTAGATCTTAGTCTCATATCATTGATAGCACTTACCTGTATTGTATCACTTTGTCTTGCTTCATTAATTGAAGTTGTTTGTTGATTCTGGGATTTTCTATGGGTTGGGATGGAATTTGAGTTTTTGTTGATTTCCGTGTTGTTTATAATTTTTTGGTGGGGCCATTAAATCTTGTTGCGGTTTTTGGAACCTCCTCCATTGATTATAATGTTGTTAAGGTGACCATTGCTAGTTTTTTCATGGTTGTGCATTGGTGGTGGTGTCTAACCCTGCTAATTATATGGATTCATCCATGGTGGTGGATGTGGATAAACCATCCATTTTGGTGGTGTCCACTTAGGTTGTCCCAAAGTATGCTTGAGGAGAATGGTTGGGCCATGACATTACCCATAGGTTACGAACAAATCTAGGAGCATATAAAGATTGATTATTTGGCCTCTAAGAAATTTCACTTCAAAGCATTGGCTCGAGACATGACATTCACTCATTCTTTTAATTGAGGCAAGAATGTCCAATGGTTAGTATCATGATTAGGGACATCACAAATCAAGCACATATCCATGACATCAAGAGGACATTCTCTCAAAGGATGTCTTTTTGGAATTTTGGACAATCTATGTCTAAAGGTTCTTTAGGAGAAATGTTCTTGGCTTTTAGTCCATCAATGTTTGGTGTCAATCTGGGATAAGTTGTATATTTTCATATTAGCCATTTTTTCAAGAATTTGTAAGGTACATAGGGTAGTCTTGGATGTTTTTCTCTTCCTTATACCTCCTCTTGTTCTAGAGTAACTTCTACATAACTCAGTGATCTTTGCCATGCTAAGTTTGTGCACATCACCTCCTCCCATAAGATGGAGGGAATCTTTGGTTTCCTCATCAAGTCCTTTAAGGAAAATTGTCTTAGTGATATCTACATGTAACTCATAACCACTCCTACGATGGAGAAAGAGAAATCTATCCAAATAATCTTCTAGATTTTCATCTTCCTTTTGTTTTATCTGGAAAAAATCCTCTTTCCTATCCCTTCCCTTGGAGTAGTATTGGTAGTTTTCCAAAAAGGTTGTTTCCATGTTTTCCCATGTGTGGATGGAGTTAGGGGATAATCCCATAAACCACCTCATAACAGATTCTTTGAGGGTGGAAGGAAAAAAGTTCAAGTTTTTATTTTCACTTCGATAGTTGTATGTCTGGAAAAGAATTTTGAACTAAAATAGAAATTGGTTTAAGTCATTTGTAGTCATTCCTCGAGAGATAGGGAGGATGGATGGAAAGATATTTTCATGGGTTCATTCTTATATTTGTCCAAGACAAATGGGATAGGTAAAATTTATACCTAGGGTATTTCATTATTGCCATTGTCTCCCATTTATGAAGGTTTATCTGGATCTAAACATGGTGATGTAGAATGTTCAAAAAGGCTCTTAGGAATTTTGTTGGATTCGGTGTCACTTTTAGTGTTCCTTGCGAAGTTTTCTATTTGGAGATGTTCCTTGAATGTTCCAAGGTATAAATATTCCTTGGGGCGTCTTATGCCTTATGCATCAATATTGTTCATCTAAACAAGCCTTGGGACTTCTAATAATTGCATGGATTAGCTTCATTAACACCCACAACATGTATAATGGATAAATGGCATGTTGTGCTTATGGTGTCCTCATAAACGACACCAAAAATGATGGGTCATTATATTTTCCAATCATTTAACTAACATGTTCTTCTGCTAGTGTCATTACAATACCAGGGTTGTGTCCTAAGTTGTATGCAATGAAGCCCTATGCATTCAGTTATTCTGTTGGGTCCTTTTAGGGGGGTTTCCCATTAATTTTCCTCTATTCTCTTCATTAATCTATAGAAATTTAATACTAATCTACGGAAATGACAATTTTGTAATTAAAGTTGTGTGAAAGGAAATTATTTATCTAAAATTGAAGTACACACACGAAATGAAGTAACAATTGAAATAACACACTCAAATTGAATTGAAATGCTAAATTGAAATAATGAGATTGAAATATATCAAAGCAAGGAAAGTAACTAAATTCAAGTAAACACTCACACTTCAAACCAATATTTGAAATTAAAGCCTTTAGACTTTAAATTTCCAATAAATATAAACTATAGAAACTCTCCATCCGCCTTGGTTGAGTGGTCCCTTGCTCTTTCTTGGGATGGAGTTCAACTCAAAACCACAAAATTTTCGAACATCTATTGTATTGATTTAAATTAAGTTCTTTTACATCCTTCACAAACTATATAACTAAATAAAAACATACTTGCAAATGTATTGGTATTAAGCGATTGACTAATTATTTTTCAAGGACCTACCTATATATAGGCTTAAACAGTTATACATTATTCCATAACTATAGGCACTAGACTCAGTCATCAATAATCCTATTGAATAATATAAAAAGGCTAAAAACATGCTTCATGTATACATAGGATAGTTAGAATGGTTGGAACAATCCCTCCACTATGCATGATGCCCATAGACTCGGTTCCTTGATCACAACTCTACGCATTGGCAGTAAATGTCCATCATTACCCTGCACATGTCACCATAATTCACTCATAGAGGTTGTTATTAGGAAGTTACACAATCAACGGTTTGCATGAACATAATAAAGAGAAATGCATTAAATTTACTAGGACAAAGTAATGTAAAGCATCCCCATACACTTAATTCACCATGTTTAAAGAAAAATCAATAGATACATAGATCATCTAATGATCCCATCAAATTTGATGATAGAATGGATTGATTGGATGAATAAAAGAGAAGAGTTTTGATATGGATTCTTATTATTTTCCAAACTAGATCTCATGGAGGAGGAGAGCTAAATGTATAGTTGAGGAGCGGAGGATTCATGAATAGGATGCGGTGAGGATAGAAAGATCTAGAATTGGATAATTCTAGAATTTATAAAAAATCCTTCATTGGATTAAAAATTCGATGGAGGCGGGGAGATATTTGAATTTGTAAAAATGAAAGAGGGAAATTTAGAGAGCCTTTTAGAAATATAATTCTTTACATTTAGAGGTGTGAGGATGTGATTAGGATTAGAATTAGATTAGGTTAATAAATAATGATTAGGCATGAGGTTACATGGAAAGGATAGGTGTAGGGTTGTGTAGGATTGTTGGTAGGTGAGATGTAGGAATATTATATTCCTAGAAAATTTTAATGAAGGATTAAAATAGGATAATAAGATATAATAAGTAAATTATAGTAGTTTATGATAAAATGTAATAAAATGATGAGTTTAAAGGATTAATAAAATGATAGGATAAATGATAAGTGATAAAGGTAAATAAGATAAAATGGGTTAAATAATAAATTTTTTATTAATTATTATATGGATGACGTTGGGATATTTACGGGACAAGTTAATCGTAATTAACCATGTCGATATTTTAGATGTCTACACTATATTTTCTAGTAAGAATACTAATGAAAATGAGGACAATAAAAATATGGGTGGGATCCCTTACCTAATAATACAAATATGTAACCTTCTTGCTGCACGATGGGGGAAAACGCTTAATAGTCCTCGCCTACTCCTCCTCCATCAACCCCCATATTTTTATCTTCTTCATGAATTCATCCTTTCTTTTTTGGAATTTATTTTATGCTCCTTTGTGTTCCCACCATCTTCTTATTTGAAACATAATTTTACACATTTTTCTAATTATACGTAATTGATGCAATTTATTTTTGTATATTTTAGCTTGTGGATGATATAATCATGATATTCCCTACACCATCGAGTGTAATCATTCCAACCACTTGTTTTCATGATTACTGGTGTATCAAGTATGCATTATTTATTACAATAAGATTTTCAATCAAAAAAATTTAATTAATTTCAATTTCTTTATTAAATATCAATGCACTTCCTTTTATCGTGTTTTGTGGGTGTGTATAGGGGAGGGTGGGGGCAAAAATTTTCCAACTCAACAACATCCTATACATTTTCCACACGAATAATTATTTATTTAATCCCCTTAAAATAGTATTTTTTATTTTGAATATTAATTAAAGGGGGAAAATAGGTAGTACCCTAATTTTTTCCAAAGAAGTTGGAAATTTGAATAAGTATCTCTCTTAATACATTTGGACCGACAACACTTAATTGAATTTTATTCATGCATTTTCATCATTCGATCAATCTCAAGTCCACTAGATCAACCCTTTTTCTAAATATTCGTCATCAAAATCACTTAAATAGTCTATTAAAGAACATTATAAACACTTAAAGCAATTTTTCCCCACTTTATGTTTATGAGTTTTCATCCCAAAGGATAGTGTTGTAGCTTTTTGGATGGTTTCATTCAAAATAGTATCCACTAGATGATATCATTCATAATACCATCGACATTTCATGATATATTCTTATGTTTTTGCAAGGAATAGTTTTTCAATTTGGGTAACTCCATAGGTTGACCTAGAGTAGAATTTTAGCTCATCATTTGACAAGAAATTTCCAAATGGACTCGTATTTAAGAATAATCTCTAAATAATATATATCATAAGTTATAGAAATTAACAAGTACAAAATTCCTTGGAACTCATTACAAAGTATTTACACACACATTATATCACATTGTCAAATTCCAAGTGACATTTATAATGTTGTGGGAAAACTATGTGTTGATTTATACCTCTTCAAATTAGGGTATATAGTGTAATGTTGAGATATCAGCGAGGGTATTTCATGGATATTAAAAGCTAAATGGATCCCATTTTAAGATCATTTGTTGTTTAAAATACATTAATAGGGCTTATAAAAGGATCCCAATTCAATATTATTACATCATAATGCATAAATACAACTCCAATTTTTAGAAGTTAAGACATTGGAAAACATTCACCAAAACAATGACATTATTCAAAGAACATTATCAAATTCCCTTGGAAGCTATCATGTGTGATATGGACCTTTGAAAATGTAAATTCTTATGATTTTTACAACAAATGTTTTTAAATAAACAAAATGTTATCATTTATTTACAATTAATTTCATAGACTATTTTTAGTTTCTTTTCGTCCTCTTTCACTCCTGCAATTTTTACAAACATGTTATATTATTCCATTACATGTTGTTGTGTAACTTTTTTACTATTGTCGAGTGTCGATGTTTATCAATTTATTACATTTCATATATGATTAGAATTTTTATATTATATATCTTGAAATGCAAGAGAGATCCAAAGTATTTATTGGTTAAGTGGAAAATAGTTAAACAAGGATCATTAGTTTTAAGAAAACAAAGTTATAAATAAAAAATACTATATAAATTTACTAATAACCATTTGGTAGACAACATAAACAACTAGAACATTGTAATGTACATTGTGCTCCAAAACATGATCCTACATATCAAAGTTCTCTAATGGATGATTATGTTACAATATTTTTAGGAACTGTGTAATTTTGTGGGAACATTCTCTCTAACATGTCTTATTTTTCGTTGACCTATTAGTTTCCAATAACTTGAATAACTAAATTATATAATTTTTCACCAAATAATAAACTTCTTTCTCTCCATCATCATTTCTTTTCATTTGTGTACAAAGATTCAATGAAACCCATTATACATCATTGTCCACCATTTTTGAGAAAATTGAGGAGATAAAGGGAAAATTCATATTTTAATAATCCAAAAGAGATCGTGTTGGATTGCATATACTAGCACATCCCTTGCAAATATAATAATCCAAAATCAAACCTTGGCCACAAGCTTGTTGAAAAAGGAAATCCTTTCATTTAAACTTATTTTTTGTGAGGATATGTTTGTGAGAGTAATAGCTACATCCTTCTTTTCCCATTCCAAGCATTGTTTAGGGTCGATCAATAAGAAGAGATTATTCTCAATTTGGAAATATTTGACTAGCTATTAGTTTTTAATATTCAAATTAATTAGTTTTGATATAGTATTTTATAAGTATAAGGTTCTTTCAATTTAGGGTTTCTTGATCTTAAGAATTACATAAAAACATCCATCAAATGACCTTTTAAAATCATTAAGTGCTAAGCTTCATAAAATTTTACAAGCTCAATCAAAATAACTAAAATACTATAGAGGCATTTTAACCATATCATATAGGGGTAGGTCTCCCATGTTTTTGAATACTCCAACAACAAATTAATGACAAAAAGAATGGGAAAATTGAGAGAAGATAAATTTGAGCATTTCACATACTATCATTTTGAATGGCCATTTCTGCAAATAAATTACAAATCATTTTAGCATATAAGCCTTCTAGTTTCTACAATTTTAGGTAGTTTTAGACTATAAGTTATTTCAAAACAAATTAATCCTTCCAAACTCAGAATGTTGTGTAGCTCTAGGACATCACTCAATTATTATCTTTTGAATTCATGAGGATACCAATGTTTTCATCATAACACAACATGACAACTAGATGAACTTGAGTGCTTTGTTGGTAGAGTTTCAATCTCCCTTAAATGATGACATTCAAATTAAGCAAGTGGTGTTGATAATATAAAATCAACTTCATGATAAATATTTCACATTGGTTCAAGTCGTTGTGATTTTAGGTCATTTCATCTTACTTGTATAAAAACTTGACCTTGCGCGATATAGTTCCCACTCCTCTTCAACATTTATCTTACTATGATTTTTATTATTGTGGACTAGAAACATGGAAATTATTATTATATTTTTATTAGTAAACATTGATAGATGGAAATTGTTAGTATGTTCTAACTTATATTATGGGGGTATGGACTATTAGCGGAGATATTGATAGATGATGATCGAGTATCGAATTATATACTAACGTTCTTGATTTTGATGATGAAGATTATATTTGGATGTTGGACTAACCTTATGATCTTATTGATGTTATGACTTATCAAGGTTGAGATGTGTTATCACCAAACACTACACCCCGAATGGACTGAAGGTAAAAATGACATTTGGTGTTATTGGGTAACATGGGATCACCTCTCAAGCTATGGGACTTGGGATTGAGGTGAACCTCTAGAGAATGTTAGCTTCCTCTTCCTAAACTAAGCACTACAATAGTTCTAATGCAATACAAATGGCTAACTAGACCTATGCTAACATTTCATGGGTTTTAAGGAAAAATATTTTGCAAGAAATGAAACTATACTAGGGATGGTGATGCACCAAATAAAGGGTGTTGCCAATCAGAAGGGTTAATTTTAAGAGGTTATGTGCACCTACAAAATTAATTTACCTAAGTGCAAATTAGAGAGGGTAAAATATACCACAGACTAGGAAGAACCACGTTCCCTTTACTAAACTCGATCAAAAAAATAAGTTATCAATCTTCCAGTGAAGAAGGATGAACTTGAGAAGGGAGAACAAGCACCAAAACTCATCTACATGCAATACTCCACCACTTGATAAGTAGAGAACTCCAATAACTTGTAATAGAAACTTGAACTCGTAAAGTGTACCTGTAAACATGAAAAGATGCACAAAGAAGTATAGAAGGATGAAAGGAATGAGATTAGTCACAAAAACACACACTTCTATTACTTCAACAACATGCACAATGTATCATACATTTAGAAGAGGCAATGGTTGTCATTAAAGTCTTTAAAAGAAAGGCTTGAGAGCCTGTAAATTCATAGCATCTCAACTTGTGAAGAGAGGGAAGTTTGAAAAGACTCTAAATTTTTTGGGCTCAAGCACCCCTTTTACATTTATAGAAAATTTTGAGTTGTTGAGAGAAAGAAGGAAGAAATCCTAGAATATAGGCCATAATGTAGGACACAATTAATCACTTTTGTTGGCAATTTTTTCCTCATTAATTGTAAATCCACCTTTCAAGGCACCACCCAAGGAACAAGGAAAACCTGAAAATTTGGAATGTAAAACTTCCAAAAATTCATCTTTTGGTGATTCCATGGCACATCTCTCTTTCTCTTGATTCCAACGACTATAATTTTGTGAAAAATGGGCAACCAGGGAGAATGTAATGGCTTCTTGAGTAAAACTTGCTTGTTCAGATTCTCAGGGTAATGTACTCCATCAACTCTCTGATAATGTCTCATGATGCTACATAAATTCAAAACCTGAATTCACCTCCATTTAATTAAAATATAATATTTTAATAATTCTCTGTGAAAGAACCTTGTATCTTTAGGACCCACTAGTTTTGTTCTACATTTGGGGGAAGGGTCTTAGTGATAACTCAACATATGGTTTGCTAGCATTACTGACCGAGCTCCTTATTAATTTCCACCGAGTGGATGTAATAGCTCCATGTTTTTCCAATCTTCCACATCAACTCAGCTTACCTCCTTTCAACTGCCATTCCACTACTTGACTCAATTTACATTGGATAGTTGAACTCCTTAATGAGTTATATGCCACGTCTCATCTCACCAACCAAGTAACTTAGCCATTAAAATATCACTTGCCATGTACACCAAAACTCATGCATTTGACTCGACATGGCTTGTACATAGCTCCACATGTTATTTTTGAACAACGAGGCCCCTACATGTTTGAAGTGACTCGGCTGCTTGCACTTATGAAGAATACTCCACCTCCAAGAATTTGGTCAGCTACGCACACTCACCAAACAACTAGTCATTCAACCCGGTTTTTAATTGAATATGCCACCCACTCACCATGATGCCTGCCCGTTATGACTGGATTCAAACTTTGAAGTTGATTAAGATCCTTTTCAGATTTTGGAATTCAAACTCTACTTACTGAGCTCAAACCATCATAGCACTTCCGAATCAGAAAATCAAACTCTAAATTTTCGTAGTTTGATTTTGGCCTTTGATCTTTCTAAGGTCATTTTTGTCAATCGGCAATGGTTGATTTCAAATTAAAATCTCTAAAATCCACAAAATGGGAAGGACCTCTAAAATGTAACTCCATTTTGAATTCACCAAGACTTCACCAATGCTACTAAGCTAGATACAAGCTTGTCCTTCGACCCCATGGCTTGGCTCTGTTTGAGCCATTTGGTGACATCTCGGGATCTTAGCACAATGATTCACTTATTACACAGGCTGAGTTTCTCATGCATTACTCACCCGAATCACCTAAGTTCCAAACTGTAGACTCATACGATGCCCATCTCGCTTAATGTTTTTGGTGAGTACCTCACCAATCACATTCGAGTTTCCATTCAACAATGCATTGAAATCCATACCTTCCTAATCTAAACGAGCCAATTTCCTATGTTATTTTGCAAACATCTCACCCTTATGACAATTCCGCACTCATACTCAACCAAGTTCCAAGACATTCCATGTCATACCATTGAGTTCAAATATTTGCTCGTCATACCCATGACCTTAAACCATTAGCTCAATACATTGAGCTACTTCTCCTTTTCATCTCTAGGGATCACATTTCATTCGCTTACCCAAGTCTACTTCTATGGTGAGAATCCATATCTCTCCATGACAACATGAGCTACTTCCATGATGAGCTATCCTTTTGGCTATGTGTAATGAGTTTGATATCCACTGAATATCACACATGTCAAGTTAGCAAGCTTTCTTCAGTCTCGAGTAGGAAATCTTTCAACCTTATACCTTCACTACGGAGAACCTACAACATGTATTCCTGCTGAGTGGCCTTTCCTCGGTGAGTTATTACTCAAGTGTTCTTACTTATGTCAATTCATATGCCTCTTCATGATATACTTATAACCTGCTCATGAGTCGAAATGAGTCTCGATTCTCATAGACGCCTCTTCCTCATTACTTTCTTTGTGTGAATTGAACAATAGGTGTGGAATCTTGATGGATTTTATTAATCTCAATCAACCAAATTACATTTGTATGAGCTGCAATACTTATAGGTATTGTACAACTGAATACACACAAGAAAATAAGTTACACAGGTGCAACAATATTCCTGATTACATAAGCTTCCAAAATATCATATAGGAAGCATAAATGAATAATGACAATAATATTGTTAAAACAATATAACAACACCCGTATGCATAATAAAGAAAATTAGATGGTTATGAAGAAATATAACCATATAACCAATAAATAAATAAACCTATTAATATGCAATGCATAATTAATAAAGGTAAATAATAATTAACCTAACATCCCCCCTTAATTGTGCATTGTCTCAAGGGATGAGGAGAGGAACTATTTGAACAACTTGAACTTGTCATGTTCAAGTGACTTTTTGAAGATATCTTCCCGTTGTTCAACCGTTTGGACAAAATTGAAGGCGGATGTTGTGCTTTAACACTTGCTCGTGTATGAAGTGAACATGTACCTCGATGTTCTTTGTTCTTTCATGAAAAATTGGATTGCGAACAAGTTTGAGAACACCTTCATTTTCGACATACATGGTGGTGGGTTTGTCCTATGGTATTACAAGTCCTTTGATTATGTGACGTAGCCAAATCGCTTCACGGACAAATTCTCCTACGAGGCAAAGATACTTAGGCTTCATGGAAGAATGACAAAAAGTGTTGTTCTTGCTTCCCATGATATTGGTCTAGATCCATATAAAGAACACAAATCTTGAAGTGGATTTTATGTCATCAATTTTTCCTATATGATCTGAATCCAAATATCCTAAATAAGAAGAAGTTTTCACTTCTTGTATTCTAGATCAAGATCCACTAATCCTTTGAGATATCTCAAGATGCGCCTTGCTACTTTCTAATGACAAAATTTGGGTTCCTGCATGAACCTATATAGATAGCTTACTTCAAATCTGATATCTGGTCTAGTGTAGGTAAGGTAAATGAGACTCCTAATCAACTGCCGATAGAGAATAGCTCTTACCTCAGGAGATGGATCTAAATGAGATAACTATAATTTGTTCTCCATAGGTGTAGCAATTGGTGTGCAATAAATAATATTGAATTTCTCAAGCATTGTCTTGGTATATTTCATCTAAGAAACAAATATGTGATTCTCTTTCTTCCATACTTCCAATCCAAGACATTAGTGCATTAGCCCGAGATCTGTCATGTTGAACGATTGATTAAGATCTTTGTTCGTTGCATTGATCATCCTCACTAAACTTCCAGTGATGACTAGATCGTTGACATAGACAACGACAATCACAATCTCCCCCCTTGCTTTTTGAGGTAAAGATTGGGATTGTATGTACTTCTAACAAATCCATGTTGTATGATATGCTCATCATTTTTGATGTACCATGCAGGATGCTGTTTGAGGCCATACATGAATATTTCCAGTCTGCCATACCTTTCCTTCTTGACCATGTACTACATATCCTTTCAAGTTGAGTCATATAGAATTTTTCTTGTAAATATCCATTTAGGAAGGCACTTTTTACATCCATTTGATGTACTTTCCAACCAAACTATGAAGCTATAGAAAAGATCATCCTGATCGTTTTGATCTTAGTTGTGGGAGAAAATGTCTCCTCGTAGTAGTCATGCCTTCTTTTTGTGCATACCCTTTCTACTAGTCTCACTTTTATACTTGTCCATTGTCCATGTCATCTATCATCTTTGAATATCCATCTACATCCAATGGGTTTCTTCCCAGTGGAAGATCACAAGCTGCCAAGTGTTATTTTTCATTACTGACTGATATTTAGAGTCCATGGCATCTTTCTGAAGCTTTTGATTGTAGCGCTTCACTATCGTATATAGGGGATCATCAAATTCAATAACTCTAATCATCAAAGAAAAGTTAACTTCTCTCTTCTTTACTATGAGTCTATGGCCCGAGGATGGATTTATCTCGATGGAGAATCCATTCTTGCATCTCGTAATGTGCACAAAGTACACCACTTGGGCATACACCGAAATGTTCCCTGTGGGTCGTGGTTCTATCCAGATCATCACCATCATCCCCATCATCACTTTCATCATCTGTGGGAACATCAGATTCAGTTTTTACAACTAGTGAAGAATCTACATCAGGTGAGTCTAGAGGAGGAGACTCTACTTCCTTCTTCTCAAAGAAATCAACATCTCTATTGGTGTAGAATTTCCTAGTCTTCAGATCCATCAATATGTACCCAAGAGTCTCTTCACTGTACCCAATGAAGATGAGTTTCTGTGACTCCATGTCCATTTTATTTATGTTCTACTTTGGGTATACGTGCATACTTGCTTTGCACCCAAATACTCTAAGGTGTACACGATAGATGGTTCCTCTTTGACCATGCTTCTTGTGGTGTTACTCACAAGAGAAAATGTGGGCACTTTGTTAAAAATACACTAATTTCTTTGTTGCTTCTACCCGAATGTCTTTACAAGTATAGATTAATTGATCATGCATCACACCATTTCCATGATAGTATGATTTATTCTCTCAACAACACCATTATGCTACGATGTGTATATGAGATGATTTTTTTCGAAAATCCCATGTGAATTTGTAGGTAGTATTTGAACTCATTACGCTGAATTCTCCCTCGATCGAGAAAAGAGTTATGATGTGATGACCAATTTCATTCTCAACTAACTACTTTGAAATTCTTGAAAGTTTCAAAAGCTTCACTTTTCTTGTGAAGACAAAAAATCCACATTTTCCATGAATAGTCATCAACACAAAGCATGAATTACTAAAATACAGAATGACTTGGTTGCATTAGACCACAAAAATCTGTATGAACCAGATAAATCTTACCATGAGCTCGATATGTACTCTTCTAGAATGAAGCTCTTGTGTTGTTTTCCTACTAGGCATGAAGACACTTGTATGTATCCTTCTGAAAGAGATGGTAGCCCATGTACCATATTGCGTCAATAGTGTGTCTTGAGATAATTGAAACTAACATGACCAAGTATCTAATGCCATAATTGTGCTTTGAGTTAGAGTTCTTAGCCACAAGTGCCTAATCATATCTGTGGACAAAATCAAGTTGGAACATACGCCCACATTGAGGCTTTGCAGAATATTTTCGAGCCTCGTGATTTTTCTTGAATAAAACACGTTTTTTTTAATGACTATCAATTCAATTTTAAAGTTGTGATCTAGGAGTTGACTAACTGAAAGAAGATTCTTTGTCAACCCAGGGACATATAAGACATCTGATAGTTTGTAATTGCGTGAACCAAGGGGTAGAGAAATGTTCCCAATCCTTAACTGTATATGAAGAATCATCTCCCAATGAAACATGATTTTTCAATGGCGTGTCCCTCATTGAAGTAAACTAGTCTCTATGGCCAATCATGTGTCAAGTGGCTCCCGAATCAACATACTAGACATCACTAGATGACATGGATGGTTCACTTGATCAAGTAGTGTGCAAGAAGTCTTCATTATCTGAATGTTCTTCTTGCTCAACAATATTTCCTTATTGATGGGGTCTTCTTTTCAGTTTCCCCTTTTTACTAGCCCTTGATTTTAGTTAGAATGTCCCTTGTGAGATTTTTGTGGAGGTCCAAATTTTCTTATGAACCTTTCTTGTAAGTATTATACCAAAAATATTTTAAGTCATGTCCTCTTTTACAAATTGGACATTGCTTCTTCTATTGTTTTCCCCTTGATGTTGATAATCTTTATGTTGGGAACTTTTGATAGAAATTAGGTTTTCCTTTACCTTTTCCTTTCCATTTTGATGGAAGAAAGTTCCTGCTCCTCTTCATCATCCTTGTTGTCCATGGCTTCCTCTTTTATTGTAGTAGGTTTACCAACCGTTTGGTCAAAATTAACTATTATATCTAACAAGTTTAGTGTTGTGAAAAAATGCAGGTAAGAAGAAGGAGAGATATTAGAACAATGGGAACGAGAGCATTCATCTCAGTGACCACTTCTCCCACCGGCTAGAAGTGAAGCCCTCAACTCGCAACTCTTCTTAAGAAAGCTTATATTTTCTCATTCTCTGAACTTCAAAGTGTATGTAACTTACTTTTGCAAATTTAGTATGACATTCTTTGTTTTTGGCCTTATATACTATGCTCAATTTATCCCATGCTTCTTTGGCTATTTTGGCATCTCAAATGTAGGGTTACACATCATCAAACACTCCAAACAAGATGATGAGTTTGGATTTCGATCTTCTCTATCAAACTATCTCTATTTTGTTGTATCGGTAGTTCATCTCGTCATAGCACCATTCACAATGGTCCATCTCTTCAAACTCAAGTTGTGTCTTGATTTTTGTCTTCCATGCAAGATAGTTGCTTCCTCTCGAGTAGTTTTGAATCTGGAGGAAATTTTTTGGGGCATTGTTCCCATTTTGCGTAAAATCACTAACATGGTTTGGCTCTTAGCACTCCAAGTATAAGGTCTCCTAATCTATATACTTTTTATTATGATATACCAACCTTTTTTTATACATGCCTTTCAATATACCCAGGCGGTATTTGGAAGAAGAATCTCACCCTTTCTATATACCCGGTGTTACAAAAAGATTCGTTAACATTAGATGAAATAATTCAAATACGTGGTACCAAGATAGTAATGAAAGGGGTTTGTGCGATTATTGACACTTGGATCAAAGAAATATCCTCATACGTGCAGCGTGTAATTTTCTATATACTGGGATAATTTCTCATTCCAAATTTATGTTGTGCAATCATTCACAAACACATGGATGGGATGGCTCATAGTGTGTGCACTGTGACCTTATTACTCCTCGTAGATTTAAATGGTCGATGCCCCATGATAGACGTTGTTGCAGGCTATATTAGGTGTTAAATGTAGTAGTAGTCGTGACTGACTTTTACTCGTGAGTGATTCCTTGCAGAGGCACTATCGGTATATACTGAATAGCGTTGCGAATGAGATCTAGGATCTCGTGAGTGCTTTAGAACAAATTTTTACTACTTTTTATTACTATCTGTCTCGCTTTGAGCCGAAGTAGTTACAATATTTGCTGATTGATTATGGAAACTCATGATAGATTAGTACAATAAAGCACAGCATGCAATTACATTTAATTTTTTTTTGAAAATTGAATGGTAGGAGGAAAATGTTTTGCGGCTCTGTGGCCTCCAAGCCTAGAATGACCTTCTATGCCAAAAATTACAAAAAAAGTAGCTGAAAATGCAATTTTTGTGTACCCTTTTCGCAAATGTTCGGAATGAAAAATAGGCCTAATAGGAGAAAAAAAGAATTTTACCTAAATTAGGGCTTTTCTCACTAAACTTTTAGGGGGTAGTTTTAGTTATGACTAACCAATTTAGTCATTATTTTTCCACTAAAAATTCCTCCCAACATCGATTGGCAAAAAAATAGTTTCACCATTTTCAACTTCTAAAGTGAAATTGTTTAAAAAACTAATGTTTTGGGGGTCAAAAAAAGAGAACCCCGAACCTCATCCACCCAAGTTTTTCTTTTGGTCTATCCAATTTATGATGCCTCTGAGGAGGGTGATCAATTTTCACTATGCATATAAATTAAAGCAAATGAATTTTATATAAGTTTAAAAATGATTGACCTTTTGAAAATGTGTAACCTTGCTCAAGTGGATTTCCGATGGGGTTTCAGTGGACTAAATCATGATTCACTGGCGTGAAGGTGATTAGGGTTTTCAAAACTAAGTGTTAAACAGATCTACACTTATCTTTGTCCTTTTGAATGCCATTTGCATTGATTTGATTGATAATCCTTTGTATTATTTGATCACTGATTTTTTTGTTTATCTCGCACCATTTTATTATTTGGTTCACTATTTTGCTTATATTGCAGATCACGGGACCATTCAAAGTGATGGTTTAAAAATTAATGTTGGGGGATGGCTTATTACCTAAGGTTTTGAATGGCTCGTGATCGCCTTGAAAATTGTTTTCACTTTGCCAAGAATAAAATATGTAGGGATCTTACGCGACTTGCGTGGTGATTAGGTTTTCTTGTTAACTTAGTCTAGATCTTTGTGTTCATTGATTTGTAAATCATTTTTCATACATTTGTTTGATTATGTTTACTCATATGGGTCATTATGTGGAGGATGGCTCACTTTACCCTGCCAAGGTGAATGGCTGCGCTGGAGCTTAAAATGCCGTTTGAATAAATTATTGGCTCGACTCGTGATTCATTCGATTCTGGTCCCTTTGCTAAAGATTTGAGAGCACAATGAAATTCATGGGCTCATTGGCTTTCTAAAGATTTGAGAGCACGATGAGGTAGTTTGGGCTCGACTCACCAAATGAAATCAGGAGCTCGCCAATGACAATGTTGGCTCCACATGATTGAATGAACTCGCCACTTAGCCTTTGCAAACAGAAGCACACCCGACCGTTGAAAGCAAAAAAACACTGTTGAAATCACCTCCAATATATATGGCTCGGTCTCCGAGAGCTCTCATCGCAGCTCGATAAGAGGAAAATAGCTCGGTCGGGGTTGTGTCCACTAGATATCACAAAGGAGGTTGTGAGTCTCCAGGGACATTTGGGAAGCTGCTAGAGGACAACAACGGCTCTCCATTGTAGCAAATTTCTTTTCCAAGATTTTTCCTTCCTCTGCAACCTTCTCCAACCTTTCCAAGAGCTTCAACTAGCTCTGGTACCAAATGTAAATTGAACAAAAATGGTGGAATCCTGATGGATTTTATTAATTTCAATCAACCAAATTACATTTATATGAGTTGCAATACTTATAGGTATTATACAATTTGAATACACGTAAAAAAATAAACTGCGTAGGTGCAACAATATTCTTGATTACATAAGCTTCCAAAATATCATATGGGAAGCATAAATGAATAATGACAATAATATTGTTAAAAACAATATAACAACACCCGTATGCATAATAAAGATAATTAGATGGTTATGCGGAGATATAACCATATTACCAATAAATAAATAAACTTATTAATATGCAATGCATAATTAATAAAGGTAAATAATAATTAACCAAACACTTTGCAAATTCTGAAATCACCTCATTTTCTTCATGCACTGAAGACCACTTACATGCTGCTTTCACCTAACGTTTGAGCCTACACCTAGCTTCATTCCATTGCCACCATTTTTGTGCATTTTCCTCGAACTTTTACTACAAATAAATGATCCTCCAACACAGACTCTGATGTATGCAAATCGATGCACACTCCTACGTACTCCCATGCTCGATATACCTGAGCTCCATCACCGGCTCAACTAATCAAGTCGTCTCTTAGCTTGGATTCGGATGCGTGATTTATGATACCTTTTCAATTTTGATGGTATGCAATAGGTTTATCAAATAGGAAGTTACATCTGATTTTTCAACGTAGTGTCCTTTCTTTTTTTATTTCTTAGAAGTCATATAGTGGAGGCTTTCATGTAGAAATTTTAATTCAATCTCACTTGAGAAACAAAATGGGATAGTAGCACGGAATTAAGGTCAAACAAGGGTGGGTTACCGTATGACAAGTATATTGCTAATTTTATGAATGTAACACCATCTAAGTGAGAAACAACAATGGTAAAATGGGATATGCTATGCTAATAGGTTCTCATGTTTGATCATGAGGTTTGTAGTTGCATAATTTTGACAAACCATATGCAAGTCATTATCAGAAAGTATGCCATTCATTTCTAGAATGTATTGTAGATAGTAATGGTAGAATTGAGGGTTACACATTTTATGGTGTCTTAGAATGATCATATCTCTTAGTGAGATAGTTGGCACATTAACCCCATTATGACCCAATTTAAATATTTTCATGTTGTACACTAACCCCTCAAATTTTTGGGATTTTTGCTTGAAGAGATAGGGATACCTTAAAATTGATTTATCAATTTTTAACCACTTTACTCCGAGATGACAAAAAAGTAAGCCCAGAGGGGCCAATTGTGATCTTCAACACAGAGCTTCCACCTATTATTAGATCAAAACCTTAAACATCTTTATCTATGACCTCATCATCTTTTCTTATCACCTAATGAATTGCTTCAAAGTCAGGAATTTACGGTCCCTTATCCATTTTTGTCCAAGAGGGAAAAAATTACAACATTTTGTGCGACCTCTTGGGATGCTTTATCTAAACATGGTTCTAGTAGCCTTGTCTATCCATTGGGCATGGAGTCATAACTCCCATCAATCGAGACGTGATCTTTGAACCATGAAACTATTGACATCCAAATACCCAAACATCATTGCATCCTACATCCCGAACTTAGAATGACTGCTACAGAATGAAGGATAATAAATGAACCCATCCTAAATCCCCTTGAACATTGCCGATCTTGGACCTCCCTAGAATGCTAAGCATGAAGTATACTAAATCTAATGAACACTTGACATCTAGAGCATACTACGAAATTTGAATGAAGTAGCTGAGGAATTGGGGATATCTTGAAACTTTCTCTGAAACCTTGAAATTTTCTCTTCCTTGAAAAACCTCCAATGATGAAATAGTGTGCGAACAACACAACAGGAAAACAAAAATAAAACACACTTTGAAGCTGAAAAACATACATGCCTAATTGAAACACGTAGGGTGTGCTAGGCACTTATTCTGCTGAAAGAAAACTATTCCCACTCTACACTAACTAGAAGCACAAGTGAACTAAACAAACCCCACTGAATCAAGGTTGTGAAAAATATCACCATTTTCTCATAATGGGAAGCCATGCAAATGATGTGGTAATGGACATGGGGAGACTGAGAGTGAAAAATTGAAACAATCCCAATTTTCCACCTGAATTTTCAAAGCATCAACTGGAAAGAGAAATAATTTGTCTTTCAGTTGCTCTTCATTTATCTCGTAGAGGCATTGCAACTGATCCTCGGGACTATGAAACTCACCCCCACATTACGAGGTAAATTTGGCTAGTCATGACTTTTCATCTTGATTCAATGAATCCAAATACCTCATGGGACATGGTCTAACATGTTAAATATTCTTGTTAATTTGTGCTTCAATTTTGACAAGGAAGTGTATCTGAATACATCCCTCTGTATAAAAAGTGATGAAGTGAGCTAACTTTTCTCCTTTTTACCATCTACAAACAATTGATCTTCCACCTGTGTGAATGGTATGAAAGTGATATTTCCTTCATTCCTTTTCCCTTCTTTGATAACAAGGAGTTCCTCCATGACATGCAACTACTTTGGACCACTTACAACCTCCAATGGAAACACTTGAAAATATCTCCAAGTGTTTGAAGATTATTTTTCATAGAGGAATTCTACTTTCATCTAAAGACAAAGTTGTTTTTGCACTTTTAACCTTCTCATCCCACATGAAACATGCAAGATTAGATTCACCCACATGTTGTTTTTGAGGATCATTAGGAGTAACAAGATTCCTCTTAAACTCACCTACCAACCTTACCTATGATGTAAGGGGTAAACCATATCTCTCATTATGCACTTTTGATGAAAAAGAGGTAATTAATTACACTTTCTTACAAACCTCTAAAATGATCTCCTTTGGGGCATGGTTTAGTGTTTTGTGTACAAGTTAGGTTTGTCATATCCTCACCTTACTATTGATTAGTCTTTATCCTTGTGTTTGACCAGGTGAGGTGGATTGGAGGAGAAGTGATGTGGCATCCTACATGGAGCCACCTCACCATCCTCTCCACAATTTCTATTTATAGAAGTCATTTTGGAGTCTTGGGGGTTACTTGCTTTCTTTATACATTTGTATCCTTTTTGGGAAAATTTCTTGGACTTATTGCTTGGGAGCTTGGAAGATTTATTTTAAATTTTGGCTTTGAATTGGAAGGTTGTTGCTTGAATATTGAAGGCATGATATGGCAAGGTAGGGTATATTCCTTACATACTTGTTCTTATTTTTGCATTGTGATATTATTGTGTTGTAAATTGGTGCATGTTTGTGAATTGTATGGGTTGGGTAGATCTTTGCTTAGGGTGGTGTTAGGAGAGGGAAGTGGAGTTCATTTTTGTGGAGGTAAAAGGGATTATGTGAGGATTTTTTGGAGGGAGTGTGGAGGAGTGATCCACCTATGTGGAGGTAAAAGGTGTATATATCAAATTTGTATACTTTATTGTGGAGAGAAAATGTGTTGTGTGTGTTTTTAAAGTTCACTTGGAGGCTTTGGGTGGACCCCCATCACACATGGGAGGAATAAGTATATGAATCCATGTTCTCCTCTCCTTTGGGATTATTTTGGAAGCCTTTGTGTTTTGTTGGAAAATTGTAAATGGATTCTTGATATTGTCTTCTTGTATGTATGTACAAGTATTGTTTGTGTGTTTGTTTTGTTGTGGAAGCCTTTGTGAAGTTGTCATGGTTGCTTAATGTCCCTTATTGCTCCATTGTTGGGGCTCGGGGCCAATGAGAAGGATGGATTCTCCTTCTCATTGGAATAAGGTTGGGAGGTGAGTGTTTCCTACACCCCCTTCCTTGTTGTTGTGATTTGATGATGAAGAAAATGAAGGAGCTCAAGTGATGTCTTGCATGGAGTTATTTTTGTATGAGACCAAGCAAAGAGAAGGTGTTGTGAAGTTTTTAAATGTTTCTTCCTCCTTGTGTGGAGTATCTTGAATTTCTATTGTACAGAACAATGGAACTCTTGTAAATGTATTATCCCAAACTTGTTTGTAATAATGGTTTGAAATATGTATGGTTAGAGAGAGATATATTTGTAAAATTTTTACATGTTGTTCCCATGTTTTGGGAGGATTTTCCAACTTGCATTTTAAAGATTGAAATCCATGTAATGTATTATGGAAATATGATTATATTATTCATTTAAGAAGTGAAAATGTTGGGAAGAGGAATGTGAGGATTTCTTCTTATTGATAAATGTATTTCCTTCAAGCTTGTAATTTATATCAAGGGTGCATTTAACTATCAATGGAAATTGTTCTTGTTGAAATGGAAATATAAAAGAATATAGGTTATGGTGTTTCCTTTCAAATGATCTTGTCATACTTCATTGCATTTTAAATGAAAATAAGGTTGAATTTGATTGATTTTCCATTTTTTCCTATCCTTTTGTAACATGCTCAATTGGTAAAATTTTATCAAGTTATTGTCACATTTATAAAAAGTATTGCAAACACAACTAGTTTCTTGGTAAAGAGAGAAAATTACCTCTCCTTTATTTTTACAATTCCCTCAAAAACATTTAACCTAGAACGAACACACACACACACACACACACACACACACACACACACACACACACACACACACACACACACACACACACACACACACACACACACACACAAACACACACACACACACACACACACACACACACACACACACACACACACACACACACACACACACACACACACACACACACACACACACACACACACACACACACTTACTTTTAGACAATATTAGATTTTTTTAATATTGGAAGATTATAACCTAATCGGTTTACACGATCCTAGAAAAGCAATGTAATAAAAAAATATATACTTGGTTTACATGGGCATGGGCGGCCTCACCTATCTTTTCATTTTGATTTAATTTTGGATGAAGCCATGCTTTAAAAAAGGAGGATTTTATATTATTTGGGAGGGAATGAACCTGGCCCACCCCCTCCTCCACCTATGTGTTGTAAATAATTTTATCAAAATGAAAGAGGTGGGAGGCCATGACCGAACCACCCAACCATATATAATATGGGGGTGGGTCAGCCATGGCCACCCATCCCAAACCCAAAAACAAATAACAATGCACAGGCAATAATCGGTCTCATTTACACAATCGGATGGGGTATTAAAATAAATTATATATATATATATATATATATATATATATATATATATATACCCACTTATACAAAATATTCATTCGTATTTTTTTAGGCAATGGATTATTGCATATAAAACCTGCATTTTTCAAACACAAAAACATATATAAATATACACAAAAATTGCAAGTATTTAGATTCAAAGGAAAATAGAATGAGGTTAAATGAAAACCCAAAACCAACATATATGGTATTAAACATATATATATATATATATATATATATATATATATATATATATATATATATATATAGACACACACACACACACACACACACACACACACACACACACACACACACACACACACACACATCGAAGTAATGAGTATACCCCAAACTGTGAGTATATCCAAGCTAAACAAGACAAAATCCTCCATAGTTTTTCCTTAGCTCCATGGCCCCATTCTCCCAAACCTACAAATGAAAAATGTGCAAATGAGAGAGATAGGACAAATAAAATAAATAATAATAATAATAAGGACTTTCAGGATTTTAGAGAAAACCTAAAATCTAAGGGCCCATATTGTTTCAATCCTAGGGTAGAGATTTAACCCTACAACACTTTAAGTGATGGGAATTTTTATGGGATTGGGTTTTAAATAAAAGGTATGTGTATTTAGCTAATGGGGCCACTTAGTGGGTTAGAAGAAGTTGTGATATTTTTACCATGAGGTAATGAATAAATAAATTCCATTTGATTTTAGGGATTGAATAAATGATATTATGCATGGGTATTTAGATAATGATCTAAAAGGATTAAATTAATTTGAATTAAAATGTATAGTTACAATACTAAATGATGGAAGTGGATGTTGAAGTTATTATCAGGAATAAATTTAAAGCAACTTAGGAGATGATTCTTAGAAAACTTAAGAGGATTTTAAAAGGGTAAAATAATGGGTTGAATTATTCAATATTTTAAAATAAAATTTATGGAGACCTTAGTAGAGGATTAAAATTACTGAAATGATTTTTGAAATTAATTAATAATATTTAATTATTAATTTAATTCACTAGCTTATGAGTGTGAATAAATTATTAACGGAAATTTAATTGATCACAACTAATGTTTATCACCTTTCAACCTTTTAAACAAAAAAATTCTTAATTTTACTACGTAATTATTGAGGTTTCACATGGTTTTGATGTATCAAATTTTTGGGTGTTACATCGCAACTAATGTTTTTCACCTTTTGCAACCTTTTTTAAAAAATCGTAATTTTCCTATGTAATTAATGAGGTTTGACATGGTTTTGATGTTTCGAATTTGTGGTCGTTACACGCAAAAATATAACACTCCTAAAACCTAAAATGATATATTAATTAAGCACAACACTTAAAATAAATGCAAACGAGGCGTACTAAGAGATTGTGAGACCCCACAATGTGACTGATAAATGTAAATAAAATATATACATAAACTAACTTTAAAAATGCACATGATTACACAAACAAATATTAAGATATGATTACATAATTTGCACAAGAAAATTACAAGTGTTTCTTACGAATTATAATATTTCATTCATTATGCATCGTACAATATGCATTGAATAAATTATAATTCTATTCAACCCTTAATTTTGTGCCTTTTACATCCTCTTTAAAATGTCCAATTTATTTGAGTCTCCAAAATATTGTGTAATTAACGAGGCTTCCGTAGGGCTATTTATAGGATTACTAAAACCCACTAGACTCCTAGCCGGCATAGTTAGATCTAGTTATCATCCTTATGTAACCTATTTAGTTGTCATATTTACAAATAGCTCTATAAGTGCCCCATATTTAAGCTCATTTACATGCATGATTGTTAAACATGTTATTTAAGTAAGCATTGACTAGAGATTTATGTTACAAAAAAATAATAAGTTAAGCTTCTCCTAAAACCTTTAGGGCTACCAACTAGTGCATATTTGGATATAGTTATCAAACTTCAATAAACTATTTAGTTTTCATGCTTACAAATAGTTCTCAAAGTGCCCATATTAATAATCATCCACATGTAAAAGTTCTAAAGATGTTATGTGGATAAACATTACACAACATTTATGTTGTAACACACTAATAAGATAAACTTCTCCATTCATTTGTTTACCTCCGTAAGTGCTCAAGTGTCGATCATTGATAAGTTATATTTCTATAAGATCGATCTCCTATCAATCTGGTCTTATGGTCAGTATGGAGTCCTCTTGGGACTTTTCCATTTTTAATCTTTCCTACATGAAAAATCCCTTCAATTTGACCACATTTTCCCTCAACTCTACTCCATGCTACACATTTTCTATAGCTAGTTTGATAAGTGTCAAACTTGAATACTGATTAAAAATTCGCATGGGTTGCACATATTTTTCCTAGTGGGTGTGGCGTTATTGGTACCTCCATCTATCCTCATTAACATTATAACTCCTTCCACTAGGAATTAAATACTTGTAAAGGAATACTCTTGTCTCACGCATCTAGTTATCTTCCTTGATTTCTCCACTTCCCTCACATATGAAACACATTTTCATATGTATAATATTTTTCTTTCAGTGGCTCCCAAACAATCTCAAGTTGAATCCTACAAGGCTCAACTCTCTTCATCTACTTTTCATTTTATTTGTGCTTCTTTGATTGGTAAGAGAAGGGATCTTCTATAGGTTACAATGATAACTTTCTTTCATTTTTTTATCCCTAATTTATTTCACATTTCCTTAGCCATTGGATACGTTCTTTTCTTCCTTATCCTCCTCTTCCAAAACACTCGGTGTTGTATTTGCATATGTTGGTTTCAAGTTGGTATGTTATTTTGGTTTTTTTCCCTATAGATGTTATTAGTATACATGTACAACTTATTTTCCATCTTATTATATTTATAATCCTCATAATTTCATTTGTTCTTCCCCTTAATCTTGTTCTTCTCACAAACCCTTATCCTATCTATGTTTTTATCCTTAATCTTCATATTGATGTATGTCACATCCCACATTTAGTCCAATAAGGATTATCTCATCCATTGACTTAACCCTTTATATGCATTCATATTTTTTCCCATAAAGTAATGCAATTTCACACATAAGGGATCATTCATTGTATACAATTTCACCAAAATCTTCATCTCATTATCATACCACCCCTGCGCATCTTAATTTTATAAGATGGGGTCATGTCACCTTCACATTAGTGTGAAGTGTACGTCTTGACTAGTGACTCCAAGTAAGGGAATACATGTCAAATGGTAATTTTTTTTTGGGACATCTATTTATTTTAGTAACATAAATAATAAATGCAACCCCCATGGGAAAGTTGCTCCACTAAACCAAGTTTACCTCTTCTCGTAACATACATTTCAAAATTAGACTTCACTTTGTCAAATTCTTCATTACATTAACATAGTAGCTAGTTTTAGTGTTGATTTACAACTTTCTCCCATAGTTAGATTTTTGTAATAAAACAATTAGGTTTATTTTCGTAATTGTATTATTAATTGTGAAAGTATAATTCAAATTAAGTAATAATAAACATGCCAATAGTTATGTCATGGATATATCAATGAAAGTACAATTAGGTTCTATGGATAGACAAAGGAAGCATTCTACCATGTTAAAATGGTGTGAAAACATGATGAAATTGAATACAATTAAGTGGATCAAAGTTATGTCAAGTTATCTTGAAAATTACAAAATACAGAAACATGTATTATATGACTCCATAGGAGGCTATACAAGTTCTTGGTCGAACATGTCCTAAGGCTTTGAATATATCCTATGGTGATATGAGGTGGATATGGGATCTCATTCAAATGTGTTAAGATGTACCCAATCTAGATATGTATTTATGTATGAATTCACATTCATAAAATATTTCTCTTCTTCACTTGTAATCTTAGGCCTTGTGCTAATAACCTAAAGAAGGGGTTAGAATATGTGGTCAAAAATAAGCTCATCACACCATAATTGATATGATGATCATTAAACTACATGCCAATTAATACTTCGGAGAGGGATCAAGATACATGTCACTCTCCCAAACATATGATGAGATGGAGAGTGATAAAAATATAGTATGATGGACCCCACGATTCGACCCTCACCCTTGGCCATAAACACTTTGTGACTTAGTTATGTGTCATGGATGATTTGGTGCAATAATATAGACACATTTACACTTTAATTATATTTTGCAATAGTTCTCTAAAGAATGGTTTGTTTCAATGGTTTATCATTTTCGTTTCAGCTTATGCATCCAACATGTGATCCCTAGATGCCATGCCCTTATTGAGTAAGGGTAGATGTTTTTCTTATATCCTGACTATTTGAATGTTTTTAACTATTAATTAAGTTTTAGGTTAATTTAATTAGGTATATATTATGTTTGGATTTATTTTAGGCCTTACAAATATTTTACAATATGAATCCTAACTCAATTTTATAACTCAAACTAGATGGAAATAATTATCATATACCAATCAACATAACACATAATTTGAAAGGTCAAAACAAATGTATGAAGGCACTTATTTTATTTTAGGTGACTTTTGGAGAGATATGGGACCTTGCAATACATAATTTTGGAGATATGAACGTTGAAAACCTTCACAACTAGAATTGTGACTATATATGTACTTGGGACGAAACCATACAAAATTACCAAGACCGTATTATGCAATCCTCGACCATGTTGTACACTCTTGGACCTAATCTAAGTCAACTTATGTAGGTTCATGGGTATCTCATATTTATATATTTGTTTGTCATTGTCAAACCCTAGTCATGGATGAATTGTCCTACAAAAAACATCGAAGGGTTGTGGAGAATCCCACACACCACTAACATTGGAAATACTCCAAAAATGCCTTAAACCACATGTCGTTCTCCACCTTACATATGATGTCTAGATAGATTAATCAAATTTGAAATTTTCTTTGTCCATGCTTGCTTTGACTTGGATCTTGCTAAAATACTTGGAGAGAGGGTGTTTGAGTGCTTGTATATGAGAAATTAATTCCTTGACCTACTTTTTAGCTTCATACTTGATATAGGTGCTTCCTAATGACCCTATATGTTTAATTATAATATTTGGGGAGATTTGAATGACTTTTGAATGTTTATAAAGTGAGTGTTCTCATAGATTTCCTTATCGCCTTCAGGTTAGGAAATGAGGTATCATGCTTACCTATGTATATAAGGTTTTGTAGATGATTTATCTTAAAAGGATGACCTGATGAAGTATATGACTAAACTAACATTATAACTTTGAAAACATGAGATCAAAACTATGCATGTTATTTTAACATCTCTACTCTCTTTGAAAACATGATTACCAACAAAAATGAATGGACCTATTTAGCTCCAATGGCAATCAAAAATTGCTTTGTTTGATCCTTAAAGAATGCAAGAATAGGAAGCTTTAGCTCTTAACAATGGTGACCTCTCAAGAAAACAAAAGGCAAGCTCTTAGTCTCTTTGTTATATGCTTTGCATTTGCTCTCTTAAGAAGTTTAGGTGTAGGTATAAAGGTAGAAGGAGGGCTCCTTATATAGCCCAATGGATAAAGGAAACACTTCATCCCTTTGCATGTGGGATAAAGGTAAAACATGATTAGGAATGGATAAGGTTGCTTTATTAAAGGTAACCTTACTTTAGAAGGGTTTAATTTATGCTTAGCAAGTCATGGGAGTTGGGGGTGTTTTAATTAATCAAAGGTGATTAACTAATAGGTAGATGTAAGCTTATAGAAGATAATTAGAGGAATATTAGTATGATTTAGGCTATTAGAAGGGGATTAAATCAATTAAATATTGATTTATTGGTTAAATGGAAGGGAAAGCTAATTAATTAATAATAATTAATTAGTCTAGGTAGAAGGGGTGATTTATTAACGGAAGGTCGTTAATTAGGGTATTTGTTGGATAGGCAACTTAATTAATTAGCTTAGTGTAATTAATTAATGATGATATGAGGAAAATGAGTGCTTTTGACGATATGTCGTCGATTTGCGAAAAGGGATAATTAACGCAATTTAAGTATTTAAATTGCTTGGGCGTAATTATAGGTGTCTACATTTTCCCCTCTTTGGGGTGGCGTAAGTGACGCCACTTCAAAGATAGTAGATGGAAGAAATTTTTGAAGGGATAGAAGAAAAATTAGTAGGAGGGAGAGATGCCCCCTCGAGTGTCGATGGGGTGATGAAAGAAGATGATCGACGATCGAAAAAGGTGAGAGATAGATAGAAGAATGGGAAGAGGCAAGATGCCCGGTAAGATGGAAGAATAGGGGTGAGAGGAAAGTGATGTAGAAGAAATGGAGGAGGAGGAGAGAGAATATCTTAGCCTCTGCCACTTATGTATTTGGAACAATTTGATGTCATCATATTGCCATAAGATCTACGTCATCGGTCCTTATGAAAAATATAAGCATACGACAAAGGTAGAATGACATGAAAATCCATACTACGAACAATTGTCCATTGTTAAAAACACCAACTCCATGCAACATACAAAATGCAATGCAATACGAGAAAGTGAAAGATGCCTAACTCCATGCAACATACAAAATGTAATGCAATACGAGAAAGTAAACAAGCTAAACTAACAGAGAAACATAATATAATGTTTTTATTATCAAGCTTCAATTCTGACGACTTGTGTGAATTAACAACAAGGGTTGATGATGGTGCCCCAAGCAAGGATACATGCGAGGGGAATAACGGAGGACACTTGGGTCCGATGGAAAAGTAATGTGCACTACTGAAATAGTACTAGGCAACTCGTTGTGCCCCAGTATGGATGAAGTAAGCAACCTAGCTTTTGTTGATGGAGGTAGATCAAGATGATCCATGAGTCACACACACATGAACAAGTGAGAACCAAAGAGTGACGTTTTGTAGGATGATTTTCAATTTTTAGAAGTTTTCTGAAACATATTTGAATGTTTTTGATGATTTTCTAACATATTTGAATGTTTTGGTTGATTTTAAAAGTTTTATGAAACTATGTACAAGAAGACGAGGAAGCATGGATGCCCCCAGCGATAGATGGGATGTATAAGGGCATAAGGCCACGTGCGTATGAGAAAGGTGAAGATGTAAAAATTCCCCAACGATTAGGTGGGAGTATTCAAAGGTAAACTCTTCACAGGTAGAAGCGGGACCCAAGGCCATTATGGATAGGTTCAACATGATGGTGAACGTAAACCAATGAAGTGTTGGGAAGAAGCAAGGATGCCCCCAGCGTAAGTTGGCCTAAAAGCACATGATAGAAAGGAAGGAGAAGATTATTTTTGTGAAAGGGACAAAGGTGTCCGAAAACATGGAAAAAAGTAATCTTATACACATGGATGTTCTGAATGAAGTAGAAGAATGATGTGAATGATATGAATGTAGCTTAGAAGCCTCACGATGAAGAAGTGATTAGCCAAAGGCACAAATCGTGAGACAGAGATATGGACTAGAGTAAGAGTCTGAACAAGGTCCAAAAAACACTTGGTAACATACTAATCCTATTTACTCATAGAGATCCGGTGTGTGCACGTGGAATTTATTACCTCTTGAAGGAAGATTTAATAGACAACAATGAAGACACCTAGCCAATGTGTAGGAATGATTTATTATGAAAGGTGATTTTGTGAATGGATGGTGAAAGGATAGCCATACATTGCTCCATTTACCATTGGCAGGCGTTCATAGCCCCATGGAGATGTATTTGATTCTAATCACAACATTTCTCTACTTGCCAGTCAGGCATCCATAGCCCCGATAGAGATTATTGGAAATACCCCAAGAGAGTTATATATCAATTTGCTTTTGCTTTGTAGCTTTTAGCTTTTGATTTTTGATTGATTTTGATTATTTTGCTTTCTAAAACTTATTTCAGCTCTCTTGTTTGACAAGGGGTTAAGAACCACTTGATGGCTTGATGGAAGGAGGTGGAAATGCTTATGATGATGACATTGGCTAGTGTCACAAATATGTCCAAAATTTCTTCGCAACAAGTTTATTAGATGTTGAATGTGATAGGATCTCTAAGAGGTCAGTCGTTCTTTAATTTACCAAGGTGATAAAAGACCAGGGTCAAACAGATACCATAGAGATAAATGTCACAAAATGCATGTGAATAAGCTAACAAAAATATCACCAAAGGGATGAAAATGGTAGGGAGACTTGTAGAAAAAAAAATAGCAAGGAAGGGAAGAAAGAAACATCCATGTGTACACAATACCTGATTGCAATGTTTGATCTTTATACCTTTGATTTTTGTTGTGTTTTCTCAATGTTTTTTGTATTTTTGAATTGTTTTTTTTTTTTTAGATTTTTGACAGTTTTAAGAGGTTGGGACTAACAAAGTCACTCTGTGTGGTAAGATCCAACAACAATGTTTGTGACTTCCTTAATAAGGGAGACTAGGCGCGTTTGTTTATCAAGAGTGATATTATCCCCGATCTCGATGATTGAGGTGAGTTCACACTCAATAAATGACTGTGATTTGTTTTGAAACATGGATTTTGTATGTGGGAGATTTAATTCCCCATCCAGAGGTTTACACTTTGCACCATACTTGATGGTTACGTTGGTGTGCATTCTTGAATCGCGATTGATTTAGAATTTTGAGATTGTTTGATTTGTTGGGAGCTATAGAGCTCTTTGCAGTTTTGATCTGAGCTTGATTAAGAAATTGTTTGGGTTTCTTATAAGCTAACGCATGACTTGTCTGATCCCGAGAAGGAGAAGAAAGTGAACATGGACATTTAGAACTGATGTGAGAAATGACCATGGGCTTGCCACCATCTTTGGTAGAAGAATAATGTGATGGATGAAATGGATATGGTCCAAGAATTGAAGAGGAGGGGCTACCAGGAGGTGAGCTACTGATAGAAGATGATGAAGGGCTTCCAGGATGTGGCCCAAGAATAGAAGAAAGGGCTACTAGGATGACCCATAGAAGAAGACTACTAGGATGTGACCCATAGAAGAAGAAGAACTAGAAGATGTGACCCATAGATAGAAGATGAAGGGCTACTAGGATGTGGCCCAAGAATAGAAGAAGAAGGGCTACTAGGACGTGACCCATAGATGTAAGATAATGGGCTACTAGGATGTGGCCCAAGAATAGAAGATGATGGACTACCCGGGGTGATCCATACCTAGAAGACAAGGGGCTAGTTGGACGTGCCCCAAGAATAGAAGATAGTGGGCTACTCAAAATGTCCCACAAATAGCAGAGGGAGGGCTACTAGAATGTGACCCACACCTAGATGAAGATGAAGGGCTACTTGGCGTTGACCCCATAAGAGATTGTGATTGAGGAATTATGATAGACAAAGAGTTATTGGGTGATGAAAAGATAGGCCATGGATCAATGCAAGACCAAGGAGTTTCATCACATAATGAAGAATGTGAAGATGGAAGAATAAGAGGAGGATCAAGTTGCATGATCTGAGGCTCTTCCTCCGTTTCTTGATAAAAGGAATCAACCTTTTCCTCACAATATGCGAGACATCAAAGTCTAAAGAGAATCCTTTCTCGTAATCTGCTAAAGGAATATCTTCATGTGCCCCTATAAATGCCCTGATTGTTTCTTCATTATGAAAGAGGTCAATCGGTATGAGTTGTTGATCGATCCCTAGGGGTTGATTGGAAGAAATAGGTTCACTTGGTGTGGAAGACTTAGAAGATGTTTGATGATTATTGATAGAAGAAGATGATGTGGGGGATGAAGAATATGTGTAGCTAGATGTCTCAGGAGTAGAAGAAGGTGGTGTGGACCTACCTATACAATGGTATGTCATATGTAAAATAGTAGGATTAAGTCCAAAGTCTGTAGATTGTGATGCATGGGTTGATTCAGATGTTTGTCTCGAAGGACTTTGAGTCACACGAATCTTCAAAGGAGGAAGATTTATGGGGGTGATTGATGAAGAAGGTCTGCAAGAAGGGGGAGGACCATGATTCAAGAATCACATTGGATGAATAATAACAAGGGTCCTGTGAAGAAAGAGAGGACCACGATTCAAGAATTGTATTAGATTTTTGATTGGAGGGATTTGGAGTCGCGTGTATCTTCAAAGGAAGAAGACGTCGTTGGGTGGTGATAAAAGGGTCTGTGAAGAAAGGGAGGACCGTGACATAGAGTCACATTAGATGACTTGATGAAGTCAGGATCTAGATGAATCGAGGACCAGACTTAGGATCTCGAAGATGACTTAGGAGTCGAATTAGATGAATCCGAATAGTATTTGGATTGAATCCTCGAAAGAGTCGGAGGAAATGTTTGGATTGGAATCCTCAGAAGAAGAGAAATGTTTGGATTAGAATTAGAAGAAGAGTGGGGGAACTCGAATAATAATTTGGATCAGCGTTGCCCAATCAAAACCCCGAATATGAGATGAAGGTGGGGAACGAGTTACCCGTATGGGCTCTCTAGCACGAAGAACCAAACGAGGTTTAGTTGTGATGGGAATCCTATGATTTGAATTGCTGAACCTAGGTTCTATATTTTTGTAAGTATGGGGAACCGCGCGATAGTTAGTCATTTTTGGCACTATTTTAAGCACAAATGTCTAGATCTAGATAGTGTGATGGAACTCCTTCAAAGGGAAGGAAGTGACATGTCGATTTGGGTAGCATAAGGACAACCAACTAGACATTTCATGTAAGTATTGATATGCGTGCATGATTTTTTGAAGAAGGTCTAAGGAAAATAGACATCGTGATGATGTAATATCGATGAGATCGAGAGGGATTGTCCTAGAAAATAAGTTTTCTGAATGAATAATCACAAGGAACAATCATGCAAGTGTGAAACACAAATCCAATCAACAAGGAAATACACCATATGAAAATGCGTGTGTGTGTGCAAATGATCAAAAATGATCAACACAATGTCAATATTTACGTCAAGCTCGAAATGAACAAGGCATAAATATTAACAAAGGGTAGATGTGACTCCCAATCAAAGGATACCATGAAAGTTTTAAACCAACAAGACCTAAATGTTAAAGGGTGAGGTTACAAATATAATCCACATAACCACACCATTGGACACGTTAATCAAGCTTTACGAAGAAGTGAGATATTAGTGTCAAAGTGGTATCAAATAACACATGAAAACAAAGTAAGTGACACCTTCAAGATTTTGGGACAATGTTTGAAATCAAACGAAGTCAAAGTATACTAAGGATGTGTTAAAATGTGCGCAGCGTAACACCACAATGCGGATACTTAGATCATTTATGAAAAACATGACATAAGTATCTTAATTGTGTCGAGATAATGCAAACAAGGTAACACGTCAAAGGGAGATCAAATGATGAATTAATCTAAACTATGATGATGATCTTGACGTGGGTATCAAGATCACAAAGGCTACCAATGATATAAATATGCCTCCACACACTTTAGATGTTTAACTTACCCAGCCGCAAACATGGATGGGCATAAATGGACAAAAAAGTGGCAGAAACAATCGATTGGTAACACAAAGGTAGTCACCCTTCTTTTGATCAACAAAGTGTCAAAAGAATGTGAAGGAAGCAAATCAAAAGGGGATGAAAAATGCTAGCTTCACTTTGGCAGAGTTTCACCTCACCTTAAGGCAAGTAAAAACTAGGTGAAAGTAACGTCACACGTTTCTCAATGAAAATATGGTTCACAACTCAACACTTGTTTTAGAATGGTCAAAGTGGGCTCTGGCCAAATTATATTCTCTAGGTGGTTCTCTCGCCTAGGTGTTACAAAGTTATCCACGAGTGCGATGATTTACCCAAAAAGTCACACTGACTAGTTTGGGAGTATCTCGACTTTACTTTACCCCCTTGAGAATGTAGGCAACTAGTGCATCTCATCATGTACTATCAAGGGTCACCACAATGACAGGACAACCTGTAACTCTATCTCACAAAGGAATCACTAGTCAAGTAGGTAGTGCGGAGCACTTCCCATTTCATCCACAAGGTTCCCTCTTGCGTGGACTACTTTGGGGTTCCTGGAACCACCCCCATTGTTGTAGCTTAAGGCGTTATGCCAAAGGGGTTATGTTCCAGTTGAGCGGAGAGGGACGTACCCTTTTCCAAAACCTGCAATACAATGTTTTGAATATGTTGTTCTTTTTATCTTGTTTAATTAGGTGTGGTTTGCTTGAACACCTTTTGGCAACTTGTATAACAATTGTATTAGTAGTTTTTGATTTTGTTTTGATTCCTCCTTTCTTTGACAAGCGTTTTTAGGTCCTGCACTCAAGCGTTAGTAGTTCTCCAAGAAAATCACATTATTTAAAAGAGGATTAAGAGTTGCTTTTGATTCTCAAGATCATCCAAGGATGCAAGAGAAGAGCATACACAACAAATAATCCAACTAAAAAGTAAAGAAAATCTTTTCAATCAATGAACCATACAAAATTCTTGATAAATGTTCATTCCCTAAACCAAAAGTGAAAGATGAAGTTTCCAATTTACCAAATGTTATAAAATGAAGACTAAAGTTGCTTTTGATTCTCAAGATCACCCTAAGGTGCAAGAGAAGAGCATACACAAACTTTATCCCAACTATATAGAAATGGAAAACTTCAAATCAAAGGACCATTGAAAAATGCTTTGTAAAGGTTCATTCCCTTAAGCAAAATGAATAATCAAATTTCTAAGTTTAATCCCAATGTTAAAAAGATAGAGATCAAAGTTGTTTTTGATTCTCAAGATCACCAAAAGTGCAAGAGAAGAGCATACACACACTTTGGTCTAAATCGAGTAAGCATGGAAATACAACATTCATCAAAACATTAGACATGTTAGAAAATGACTAGTTTTAAACTAACAAAAAACTTATAATTTTTGTAATTATAAATCCCAAATTTATGTTTTCATTGCATATTTAACTTCAATACCTTTCAACACAAAAAAAAATGGAGTCATTTTGAGTTCGGGAGAAAAATTATGGCCTTCGGAAGATGGGTTACACATATGCTCTTATGCTCATGGGTATGCACTTGACATGCACTCAAAAAATGTCAAAAAAACGTCTCTTAATCTGCAAAATGGGTAAATTTTTCCAACCAAGATTCAATTTTGACAACAACCCATCACATTAATATATGAATAGAAGACTCAACGCTATCAAATATTAACATACATGCTCAAGAATTTAAAATTTTCAAGAAATTGACAAAACTAGCATGTAGAATGATGAAAAAGTAAGCTCTAAAAATGAAAACATGATGAAATCTTGAAATTTTCTCACCAAGATTAAATTTTGACAGCAACCCACCACATTAATATGTAAATAGAAGACTCAACACTATCAAACACTAACCTACATGCTCAAGAATTTAAAATTTTCAAGAAATTGACAAAACTAGCATGTAGAATGTTGAAAAAGTAAGCTCTAAAAATGAAAACATGGATGAAATCTTGAAATTTTCTCACAAGATTAAATTTTGACAGCAACCCACCTCCTTAATATATAAATAGAAGACTCAACACATCAAACACAAAACTAATGTTAAGAGTTTAAAATTTTCAAGAAATTAGATAGCATGTAGAATGTTGTAAAAGTAAGGTGAAAACAAGGAGAAATCTTGAAACTTTCCCACCAATTCCAATTTTTACAGCAAAACCTCCTTTGTACCTATGAGAAGACTTACACATGCAAACTCAACAAAACAAAAACATATGTAAAAGAGGGTTAGTAACCAAAAATGAAACTTAACTAAAAAATTGAAATTAAGTGCAAAGGGCAATGGAGTAAGTCCCACTTTGGGCATGCTAAATGTGTGCATGTATACTTTTCTTAATGCTAAATCAAATGAAGCAAGAACTACCACTTAAAATAGTTCTACAATTTAGCTAAAACAAAGCATAAACACCATCAAGATAGAGAACTAAGAAAGATCTAAACTAACATTATAACTTTGAAAACATGAGATCAAAACTATGCATGTATTTTAACATCTCTACTCTCTAGATTACCAACAAGAATGAATGGACCTATTTAGCTCTAATGGCAATCAAAAATTTATTTGTTTGATCCTTAAAGAATGCAAGAATAGGAAGCTTTAGCTCTTAACAATGGTGACCTCTCAAGAAAACAAAAGGCAAGCTCTTAGTCTCTTTGCTATATGCTTTGCATTTGCTCTCTTAAGGAGTTTAGGTGTAGGTATAAAGGTAGGAGGAGGGCTCCTTATATAGCCCAATGGATAAAGGAAACACTTCATCCCTTTGCATGTGGGATAAAGGTAAAACATGATTAGGAATGGATAAGGTTGCTTTATTAAAGGTAACCTTACTTTAGAAGGGTTTAATTTATGCTTAGCAAGTCATGGGAGTTGGGGGTGTTTTAATTAATCAAAGGTGATTAACTAATAGGTAGATGTAAGCTTATAGAAGATAATTAGAGGAATATTAGTACGATTTAGGCTATTAGAAGGGATTAAATCAATTAAATATTGATTTATTGGTTAAATGGAAGGAAAGCTAATTAATTAATAAAGGGTTAATTAACTAGTCGTTAGTAGAAGGGATGATTTATTAACTTAGTGAATTAATTAATCGATTAATTAGGCTTTTGATGATATGTTGTCTATTTGGATAGGAGATAATTAGCACAATTTAAGTATTTAAATTGCTTAGGCGTAATTATAGGTGTCTACAAGTAGTAAGTGTTCCGCTTACAAAAGATGAACTATTCCAAATTTCTCACTTCAACCTTTCTCTTTATCATTGTTTCTTTTCATTTGTGTACAAAGTTTTAATGAAACTCATTATACATTGTTGTCCATCTTTGAGAAAATTGACAAGACAAAGGGAAAATTCATTTTTAATAATCCATAAACTATCATTTTGGACTGCATATACTAGCATACACCTTACAAATATTATAATTCACAAACACATTTTTATAAAATGTTTTTTCCAAGATTCTAACCAAAATATGTACCACATGGCACATTCACGTTGCCTAGCTAAAAGTAGTTATTTTCAATATTTAGCCATATGGTTAGGAAATTATTTTCACCAATAGAAAAGATAAATATCATATTTTACAAAAATGAAATAACAATTATCTAAAAATTTATCAAAGGATACGGACAACTATTATTGAGTAGTGCATTTATCTATTGTTTAAGGTGAAACCTATCCTACATAAAAATAAAAACAATTAATATACTGACTAATAAAACATGTTTTAAAATGTCATGTTATATTTATTTTGGATGTGTATATATGCATATACATACACACATGCATTCACACGCGCACACGCGCGCGCCCACACACACACACACACACAATATCTAAAGAAAAATATAAGAGACCAAGAAAGAATGTGAATACACAATCATTTGTACAATAAAATTTATCATTTCTTGAGTTGTGGAATAAAGTTACTCAATTTATTAAAAAAAAAAAAAAAAAAAGTGCATATATAAATAACATAGTTTATATCCATAAATTTTGCCTTTAAATGCTAGAACAGTTACCTCCTATGTTTAAAAAATTGTGCATTTTATGCTTCTTTTCTCCTTCTCTAATTTTTTGAGATTCCATTGGCAATCATCTTAAAAAAATGTATATATAAATAACATAGTTTATATCCATACATTTTACCTTCAAATGTTAGAACAGTTAATTCTTCTTTTTAAAAAATTATGTATTTTTTGCTTCTATTTTCCTTCTCTATTTTTTTGAGATGCCATTGGCAATCATCTTAAGAAGAAGTGTATATATAAATAACATAGTTTATATCCATATATTTTGTCTTTAAATGGTAGAAACAGTTAATTCCTATTTTTAAAAAAATATACGATTTTTGCTTTTTTTCCTTCTCTATTTATTGAGATCTATTGCACAATGATTTTAAAAAGAAGTACATACATAAATAACATAGTTTATATCCACATTTTATATATATATATATATATATATATATAATTATTTATTATTTAAAAAAAGGAATTTTTTCCTCTATATTTTTGAGATGTTATTATACTCACAAAAAAAAGACTATATATAAATAACATAGTTTATAAGCATATATTTTATTTTTAAAAAACCTTGCATTTTTTCTTGTTTATTTTTCCCCTTTTTTATTGAAAGCCTCCGCACTCATCATTTACATTGGCCACTCCTAATCTCTATAAACATCGATATACAGCATAATATCTTGAATAGATTAATATTAAATTGAAATGATGTCAACCTTCACAAATTTGGAAGAGCTGATTTAAAACTTGGATAACTCTATTTTCAACTCCCACCATTAATATTCCCTTATAAACTTTCATGCGCCTGAAAAGTGATGATATATAGTCACTGTGCGTTGTTACCCCTAAACCTTGAGTGTAGACACCTATGAACACCCTTGTTCCACTTTCAATAAACATTGACAAAAGCAGCTTTCCTGCACCAATGACTACCTCGTCCCCAACATCCATATGAATAATAAAACATGGTATTGGACATGTCATGTGTTTCCAAGACAGTTTAACCCCATATTATAGGACACGAGTGAATCCTCCAACAACAAATTAAAGAGAGAGAGAGGGGAAAATTGAGAGAATCTAAAGTTGAGCATGCATCATGGGCTGCCCTTCCACATACTATCATTTCGCATGGCCACTTCTGCAAATCAATTACAAATCATTTTAGAAGATAAACAAAGTAAACTTAGATTTGAATAATAATTTAATAGTTATAATTAAATGTATCACCTGTATTTGTAAGAAAGGTTGGAAGGCTAATCTGTTGTCCGCTACCACCTCCACTCTCCTCAATCTCACCTCCAAACTTTCTGTACCAGCCTCCTTCCACCTGGTGTGTGCATTCAGCGTCTCCAATGATTTCACATGTTGTAAGCCTTCTAGTTTCTGCAATTTTGGGCAACCTTAGATTTCAAAATATTTCAAGCAAACCAAACCAGCCAAACTCGGCATCTCGTCTAGTTCGACATCTCTTTATTACTTATAATTTCAGATTCACGGGAAATGATTTCCCCTTATGTTTTTCAAAGCATCTTACAATTTGACAACACAAAGAACTAAAGTGTCATTGGCGGTGGTTTCAATCTCCCTTAAATGATGACATTCACTAACTTCTAATGTTTCAAGGCTCCGACACGAGTCTCCATGAAGTGATATCACCTGGACGCTTGCCACACACGCATAGTCATTATTTCCCGCAAATTATAAAGCATTGTCGATTGCCCAAACTCTATTGGAAAAGCCTCGACTCTGAGTTACGTATTTCTAAATGCTTTGTAAGAGGTTAAGACGTCCCATAGACTCTGGTAAAGATTCCAACTTCTTGCACCCATGAATTTCCAGCTCAGTCAAACAGGACAAGTTTCCAATAAGTTGGAAGCTTGTCAAAAACGCAGATTTGTCGATTACTAGCCTCTCCAGTTTGATCAAATGACCTAAATTAACGGTAATTCCCTTAAGCTGCTGGTACCAAATGCAGATTGAGCTCTTTCAAAGAAGCCTGATTTGTGATATGGTGAGGCAACTCTTGCAATTCCCTACAATATGAAACGTTCAAAACCTTGAGCTTTGTGATGTTTTCCATTATCGTTGTTTAAGGCGAGCTTCGAACAGTCACGTAAATAGAGATATTCGAGGAGTTTCAGCTGCTTAAAAGAAGCAGGCAACATCCTCAATTCCTCGCATTTATCCAAATTTAAATGCCGCAGGTTCATCAAATCTCCAAAATGAGTAGGTAGCGACAGTAGAAAACAGCATTCTCCTAAGTCCAGATGCTCCAGCGATTGGAGTAGACAAAACTCTTCAGGCAGATGCTCCAGTGGTGAATAATTCAAGCATATTTTTTTCAAATGCTTTAGACGGCCTAATGACTTTGGGAGCCTTCGAAGACAATTAGCCCATCGAATTACCAGCTCTCTCAGCTGGAAAGGAAGCTGCTGACAACCAACCAATTTTCAATTCGATTTAGTTGAAAAGCTTCAAACATTTCAAAGATTGGAAATTAGGGAGAAACTTTTGTGATACACTTATTTAATATGGGGAAAAAATACGGTTCGTTTTGAATGGGATAAATCGGGGAATAAATTGGTAACTTGATTTTGAGTATCTAAGAATTTAAAAGGTTTGTGAAGATTGTTTACTTATGGAGACACTCATTTCAAAATACTTGTTAAATGATTTACATAAGTACCATTTATACAACACACACATATATATTTCAAATAATTGTTAGTGCTCTAAACTTACATATTAAACTAAAAGTTATATAAACATGGTCATGAAATGGAAAACCTTGCTGAAGCAAATGCATTTAAGGGAAAGAATTGAATTGATGGTAAAATGTATTTTATGAATGAGTGTGAATACAAAGTGATGGCTAAGAAGAGTGAAATGGCTACGTTTGTATAAAACAAAAGGAAACCTTATATGTTCGGGGTAAATTGCTGAATGCTTTATCATTTCAAAGAGATTAAGAGCATCGTTACAAAAATAATTTTGTGCATATCCTTGAATCATTGTTGTGAGGCCAAGATGCAAGCATAGATTGAAAAGTCTAATTTTACACCAGCCAAATTATACTACCGACCGAAACAAAACCAAACTAATAAAAAATGAGAATGCGTGTGGTAGGTGGGAAAGTGGAGATGGTCATCGGGTGGCCCCAATCCTTGTGGGGTCTACAAAATTTAATGTTAGATTTAATTGATTCTCCCACCAGCTCCTGCCATGACAACACTGTCTCCACGCATTCTCCTTAATTAACAAACTTAATATTGGCTTTTATTTTATCCCTCTAACAATAGATTCCAGGTTTATTATTGTTTATTGTTGGCAAGTGCATGTGTGGGGTTGTTGGCCACTTGCTCATCTTTATTGTTTTAACTAAGACATGCTTTGGGCTGATGTTTTTTGGGTATGAAATGCCAAAATAAATGACTAGCTACGTGACTGCAATGAGACCTAGTTTTGTGCGGAGTTCGTGTTTGTTTGAAAAGGCTATGAAACTTTCTAGCAATGCCATTGCGGAAGATTCCCATCCTATTGTTTCCACACCCAGCCTATGCCATAAGTAGCTTGGAGCAAGAGAGGACACCCAAAAACAAAAATCGAAGAAGATTGTCGATGTTTCAATAAAGATGGCACAGTGGACATCTCAGTGAGTGCCCACATTTTATTTCCTCAGTTATCTACTGACTTCTTTACTCATAGATATGATTTGACATATTTTGGACATTATGTTATGTTATTTGATCTTCATGGACATGTATTGTGATTTGAGCATATAGCGTCAATTTGGCTTTGATTAGTATGTGGGAACATTTTATTAGATGTTGTAGATACTAACATATTGCTATGTTATTTGGGCTTAATTGATATATGATGGATACATAGTTTATTTGCATGTCTTGATGATATGAATTATTCAATTATTGATGAGAACACATGATAGCATGGATGTATGTCATTTATATGTATTGCAATGGCTAACACATGATGAATTGTGTGAAATTGTGCATGTTTCTCATTTATGATTCCATGTTGATGTTGTGATATCATAGATTTGCATGTTTAGACTTGATCATTTATTGAGTAGTTAATTTACACTTGTATTGGGTAGATGCATTTAATGTGTGCAGGTTAAAGGGCATAGGAGAACGTGGGTTTCAAGGCGGCTACACAATTTTTGCACAAACATCCCACAAGCTAAGTCTTAACCATGTTAATTGTATGGGGCCTTATAGTTTGATTGTATTGTTGGGCACCATGATTGACCCTTAATTGTAATGTTGTATGTCATGTAAAATTAATTGTGATTAGATTGTTTATTTTGTTAAGTAAACTAGGATGGGGTATTTAATGGTCCACACTTACATTAAGTTTTGTATTAGTGTAAGTGTGTGTTAATTAGAGAGGATGAGGGTCACATGAGCAGCCTTGAGTGAGTCCCACATCCTCTACACTTGTGCCAAAATGTGCCAAAGCCGAAATTGGGCTATTTTTGGCATTTTAAGTGACCCCTTTTAGTTTTAGGGGTTCACTTACCATAAAAATAAGTCCTTGGACCCTACCTATTAGGTAGGGGGCTTAATTCCAAGGCATGGAGGAGTTTCCCTCTCATTTAGACTCTCTTTTGTTACCATCCATGTAAGATGGATTGGAATGTATGTGTTGTTAAAAGTTGCACAAACTTGTCTTATTTTCTTTTGGGGTAATTTGGGAGAAGGGTGTTTAAATGTGAGTTTATCTTTTCTCTATTTTGTTTTGGAAATATTTACTTGGAGGAAAGAGAGGGGTGACACATGTCACCCCCTCATTGGTGAGGAAATTTATTTATTTTCTTGAAATACTCCCTCATGGGGAAGAAAGAGAGATTTGTTTTTGGATTTTCTTGGTGTTTGGAGGCTTTTGAAGTTAGAGTTTTTCTTGGACAAGGAATTGGGAAAAGCTTAGAGTTTTGGAGAGCTTGTGGAGGTAGGCTCTTTGATCTCACTCTATGTTATCTTGCATGTTAGATCTTAAATTGCTTATGGTTGAAATTTGTGTTTTGTTGCTTGTGTTGTATATTTCTTTGGTATGTTATTTATTATTTTCTCCATCCATCATATGGCTTGATGGATTTTAGAGTTTTATTGGGGAAGAGGGGGAATTTTCCTCTTAAACCTCATGGCTTGATGGGTAAGCCATGTTGGTTATTTTTATTCCCCTTATATGGTTTGAACCCCTTCCCCATCCTTGGAGAGGAAACCCAATGGGTTTTAAAATCCTCCCAAGGAGGATTTTAGGTGAATGGGTGGAGCAATAAGGAGGGATTGTTGTCTTGGAGGGATAAGGAGGTTTTGTGAAGAATCTTGTAAGTGTGCATCCTATGGTTGGACCACACTCTTTGGCACTTTTGGATGTCTCATCTACTCTTCCCCATTGTTGAGGATGAATATGGTTTTCTCCTCTTTTATTTTGGTTGGTAAATGTTGTGTTTCTTTAGTGTATGAGTTAGTTTTTCATGTGATATACTTGTGTGTATATTTCTCCCTTATTCTTGTGCACAATTTTGGAAGTTAGCTCTCTCTCCCATGGGCTTGGGAAGGCTAACATGTCTTCCAACATTTGGAAATACATGTCATGATGCCTATAGGTTGTTAGCATAGTATACATACTTAATTTTATTATTAGACTAGCTTCTATCTATTCCATTATTCTCTCCTTCTTGTTTGTATCTTCTCCATCTATTCATGGGTATATTGTTTATTCCATATACCTATAAATATGTATCATGCTTCTATGTTGAATGAATAATAAGAGATACTTAATATCTATTCTCTCTCTCTCTCCTCTATTTACGCCTCACAATATGGTATCGAGCATGTGTGAAGGAGCAAACAAATTCTCTTTTCCAAGCCCGTGGGAGGAACCTGCTCTACGTGTGAATTCTGTGAAAGACCTGTGGAGGCTGGACCTCTTGATTTGCATGGAGGTGATACTAGGTAGATAAATTAACGCATGTGGTCAAAAACTTGGAAACAAGCCTACTCCCATGTAAAAAAGGCTGCGTGGAGAGGAATATAGTCGAAGCGACTGTGTGGTGGAAGAAAAGTGCATGGAGCTTTGCGGTTTATCTTCTACTACTGTTCTTAATCTCTTTGGCACGTGTATATATTTTTACTTCCTACATGAAAAATGGAGAAGAGGGAGATCTGCGTGAAGGAGCAAACAAAGTGTAGTTTGGTATTGCACCAAGTGTGCTGCATGGTGTTTGGTGTTTAGCACTCACTTTGCCTTGCGATCGGAAGTTGTTGTTGAGTGGAAGAATTGTAGAGGAGTGGCACATGTATGTAATTGTGTGAAGACTTGCATGCAAATAAACGTAAATTCTGGAGTGAATATCTTGTTCTGATGTGGAGGAACATACTATCTACCTATGTGAAGAGGTAGAATGACACAAGGAGAAGAAACTTAGAGCTACTACTAAAAAAACTACACCGAATTTCGAGTGTAGATAACTCGATTGATAGTGTGAATAACATGAGAGACACTTTGAAAGCCGTGAACATCAACTCGCAAACTAGAGAATGCCTTGAAGAATCTCACGAGGGCTTTAGGTTCTACTTTGCATTTCTCAAAGAGCTTCGAACACTCAGCAATCTAGCCTTTGATGAGCTAGTTCGAGAAGGACTTCTTGAATATTTCCTTTTCACATCATTTCACCAAGCAAAGTGAGTTCGAGAAGAATTAGAAGCCGGGTACGACACCGAATGTGAAGATGAAGAATAACACCCCACAAAGCTTCGTCGTCTCATAGCACATGAGTATCATGAGCATATCCGAGTTCGTACTTCACATCAGTGAGTTAATTTTTTTGTAATATCTCTTGAAATAAATAAAAGTTATTTATTTATTTATTATTTTATATAAAAAAGAGAGATGTCTTGTTCCACGCTTGCTCCTCTCTCGATGCTCGATTCTTAAAGGGCCTAATTTTATGGCACAGAAAAACACGGATGCGGATAATCCTTCAGTTTGAAGGATTATGGGGCATCGTGATGGATCGGTGCCCATTCCCACTACTCCTGATGAATTAATAAAGTATGAGATGGCTAGTGCAAAATCCTTGATGCTGATAATGCTCAGTATCAGTGATGATGTATAAACACATGTTCGAATGCGGAGAAACCAAAGGAGGCATGGGACAAGTTGGTAACAATTTATGAACCCAAAAATCAAACTAAGATCCTCCATCTTCATTAAAGTTGCACACCCTCTCTATGGTTCGATGAGAAAGTTGAGGAGTTCTTACGTCGCATGGTTGAGCTATGATCGAGTTATTAGCACTCGGTGAAATGGTGGATGACAAACTTCTTGTACGATCACCTTGAGAGCACTACCTTCGTAATTCTGAGTGTTCATTACGACACTAAATGTATCTAAACAAACAATGGCATTCAAAGAACTTGTGAATTTGTTACAGGGAAGAGGCCATCGATTCATCTTAAGAGGAGTCTCGGGATAAATACTTGTTCTCTAAGCCATACCATGGCCGGAAGAGTTGAAAGGGTCCCTAGAAAAGCCAACTCAAGCATGACCAAAACAACCGAAAGATAAAAAGTCAAAGAGGTGGTTTTACATTTGCAGAACCAACACTCATAACACAATCGATCATTACTGGTACAATAGCTTGAAACAAGGGTCTTCAAGTCAAACAAGCACATTCGAGCATGAAGATTTTCAAAATTCCAAATGACGTCCCTGCTTGGAGAAAGAAGAAGGGACATCTCGCAGCCTGCAAGAAGATGATGACTTTAATGAGGAGACATCTCAAGGATCCCATTGTGATAAGAAGCTTGTACTCATCTCTTAAAATACTCGGCTCATGAAGAAAGTCTGGTTGATAGACTCCGGTGCAAGTAAGCATATGTCAGGTGACAAGAAGTTGTTTGATTCATACACAAATAACCAACTGGAGATCGAGTTTGGATATCGATGACAAAGAGTATGTTGCACAAGGAATAGGAAATGTCACCATTCCTATGGGACCATGAAAATATACACTTACAAAGGTATTATATGTTCTGTCTTGACTAGAACCTCTTGCATCGATTACTCAGTGTTGAATCATCACCTTAAAGTAGAATTTCTTGTTCAAAATTGCATTAAATCATGCTTGATCTCTAGACAAGGTACGGTTATTGCTAGAGCATTTCTAAAAGATAAGTTATTTGCTTTAGATATTGTTTCATCTTCTGCATTAGCTTTATCTACTTCTGATAATAGAATCAACTCGCCCTATGGCATTTTAGATATGGACATTTTTTGGTTAGTTCGTTTGCACCATATGAGTTCAAAAGAAATGGTCCATGGACTACTAGAATTTTCTAGTTCCTTTCCTATTTTCCCCGGTTGTCTTGTAGGAAAATAACACTTGAGATCTATTTTAGGCGAGCACCTTCCATGCCAAGAAATGTCTAGAGGTATTTTATACTGATCCGAATGGCCCATTTCTGCTTCATTTTCGGATACAAGTACTTCTAATTGTTTTTGGATGACCAATCTCAAGATGTGGGTATATTTCCTAAAGAAGAAAAGTGAGGATCTTCAACATTTCTAGAACTTCTATCATCGTGTTGTGAAAGAGACCAGACAACCACTTCTTCTACTTCACTCAAATCGAGGGGGGAAATTCACATCAAAGAATTTCTTGGCCTTCCCCGAACCAACAAGACATTAAGTAGAACTGATTTGCTCTCTACACACCCTAGCAAAACAACATTGTTGAGCATCGTAATCACAGTGATGGAGATGGATTGGTGTATGCTAACAACAACAAAGCTAGAGGAACCTTATTGGGTTGAAGCAGTACAAATAGTTGTATATATTCTCAACAGGGCATTGATGAAAATTCTATAACATAAAATGCCGGAAGAGGTATGGAGTGGTAGAAAGCCATCAATTTCTCATTAGCGAGTATTTGGTTGCACATCATCATATATGCATGTCTCAGCTCGGAAGAAAGAATGTTGAGCCAAAATGCTCATGTGCATTCTACTTGGCTACAACAAGACCTCAAAGGCATATCGTCTCATGGATCCCGAGACAAAGAAAACATACGAGTCGTGATGTGGTTTGTGACGAGTCATGCTTTGACTCAATAATATCAGCAGAAGATCCACTTCCAACCACCTCTCACCAACTAGTCTTTGAATCGGATGATGAGCCAAAGGAGACTACTCGAGAGAAAGAAATGTTGCCGGAGAGATATTTGTTGACCTTAGAGAACTGGAGAATGTGACTCCACATCAATCCACATGGAAACGACAAAGTTCTTCTCAAAAGAAGCCACGTTCTTGTCTGAAGTGGGTACAAAGCACTATCGAGGACTCACATTTGCAAAAACTCCCAAATACATCATCCGAAGTCAAAATAAGAGTCAAACAAGAAATGAAGTAAAATTTGCACTCATGAGTTCATTGATTAATAGCTTGAGCCAAAAATGTTTGTGAAGAACTTAGTCAACCTCAGTGGAAGGAAGCCATGGATACAAAATATGACTCGCTTATGAAAAATTAGACATGGGAACTTGTCGATCTACCTATAAGAAAGAAACCCATAGGCTGCAAATGGGTTTTCAAGACAAAATATAAGGCAGATGGATCCATCGACAAACATAAAGCACGACTTGTAGCAAAGGATATGCTTAGAAAGAGGGCATCGACTATGAAGAAACCTTTGCCCACTACAAAGATGAAGACCATCAGAGTAGTTTGCACACTTGTAGCATAGAAAGGATGGATACTTAAATAGATGGACGTCAAGAGTGATTTCCTAAATGGTGATTTGAAAGAAGAAGTATACATGACCCAACCTGAAGGATTTTTTAATGAAGAGCATCCTAAAAAGGTATGTCATCTCATCAAATCATTGTATGGAATGAAACAAGCTCCAAGGGCATGGTATATCAAGATAAATGACCACCTTTTGCAGCATGGGTTCACTCGTAGCCCCTCAGATTCCAATTTGTATATAAAGAAGGTAGGAAAATAAATTGTCATTTTGGTTGTTTATGTAGATGATCTTGTGATTAGTGGAAGTTCATAAGACCAAGTTGATATTGTAAAGAATGATCTCAAAAGAACCTTTGACATGATAGATTTGGGGCTACTACATTACTGTCTTGGCTTGGAAATATGGAAAAAATGAGCATCACATTTTGTCTCCCGATAAAGTACGCCAAGACACTCCTGGAAAAGTACAAAATGTCCGATTGTAAAACTATATCCACTCACATTGAGAAAGGCTTACAACTTTCAAGATTTCGGGACTCACATAAAGTTAATGTTACTCTCTACGAGCATTTTTTTAGAGGGCTCATCTATTTGACATATACCAGACCATATCTATGCTATCTTTGTCATTTATCTTTCCGGGTTCATGCAGGGACTGAAGAAATGTCATTAGGATGTAGTAAATCATGTTTTGAGATATGTCCGAGGAAAAGCTGATTATGGTCCTGGAATATAAGAAGACCGATCAATTATTCTTACAGGGGATATGTTGACTCGGACCACGCAGGATCATTGATGACGAAGTCAACTACAGGATACATATTTCATCTCGTATCTAGACCTATCTTGTGGATAAGCAAGAAGCGAGAATATTGTTTCTATCTCATCCACGGAGGTAGAATATCACACCGTATGAGGAGCTATGTGCTAAGTGATATGGTTATGTCACATTTTGGATGACCTGAGAATTCCTAAAAATAGTCACCTATTCTCTATTGTGACAATTAGAGTGTGTTGAAGCTCGTGCGAATCCGATATTTTATGAGCGAACAAAGCATATTGAGATTGATTTTCATTTCATTTGAGATAACGTCTTGAACAATCACTTTCAGCTCGATCTTGAACTACGAAACACAAAGGTCTTGACATTCTCACAAAATATCTTGGAAAAGTGAAATTTGAACTTTTTAGGGGTCACATTTGCAAGAATAATGTAATAAGGGGGGGCATGTTAGCATAGTATACGTACCTAATTTTATTATTAGACTAGCTTCTATCTATTCCATTATTCTCTCCTTCTTGTTTGTATCTTCTCCATCTATTCAGGGGTATATTATTTATTCCATATACCTATAACTATGTATCGTGCTTCTGTGTTGAATGAATAATAAGAGATACTTAATCTCTATTCTCTCTCTCCTCTATTTCGCTTCATATAGGTTGGGTGGTAAAACAATACTTTCTATATGTTTTGGATTCTTTGTTGAAGAGCACACAGGTTGGAGCTCAAGTTTGGAAGGCTGGTTGGAGTTTCTTGATATCTTGGATTCTCATTATTTTTTCAAATTTTGTGAACACTACTGTCATTGTAATCATGTGAATATGACTTTTTGGAAGTTCTATGTTCTTGTAAAGTTCTCATTTTGTGATTGGGATTGCTTTGTAAACTAGTATTACATTAGTTTGTGTATCCTCTTTCAATCTTGCAAAGAAATCTTGTAAAGTGTTCCTTTGTGCATCTTAAGCATCTTGACATATGATTTCCTTGTGATATTAATTTTAGAGCTTAAACTTCATTGTTATGTAAGCTATTATTGCATGGTAAACATTGTAAGAAAGTTTGCATATTGAAAAGAAATGGAAGGAATATTAAGTGCAAATTCTTCTATTGAAAGATGGTTTTGTATGCTATTATTTTGATCCTCAAGTGAAGTGAATTTTTTTATATTTGTGGTAGAAATTGTATAAACTTGATTGATTCTCCTTTGAAAAGAAAAATTGCATTTTCATTATATATGGGTAGTGTAAAACTAAGATTTGAAGTAGAGGAATTTTAATACCTTTTGTTGCAATATAAGTATTCTCTTTTCCTTTATAAAAAAGAGAAAGTATTATAGAATGGGGGAATTGATAGCAAACCAGATTTCAATTTGTTCTATTTAAATTCATGTTGTACAAAGTTGTGTACTACTTTCCATGGAAAAGTCTATATTCTAAGAATCCATTTTGAATATTATATAGTTAAAACTTGTGTGAATAAAATCTATTTCTCTTAAGTGATTTAATATTTAAAAATAGTTCATTTTATGATGTTGATTTGTGAATAAATAAAACTGGTATATATGTATAATTACAAATAAAATATATTATTCACAACATGGTATTTATTTGAATATAGTATATAGAATAAATATGTTAATGTATATTTAATATAGTTATATAATATAATATAATATAGTTTAGTACACACACACACACACACACACACACACACACACACACACACACACACACACACAATAAAATAAAAGTAATAAATTTAAACTAAAAAAGAGGGTAATAATAAAACTTCGGTGGAAAGTGTTTGTTTTAAATATAAATAAATAAATAAATAAAATTGGGTTGAGGCAAGCCCTCCTCAAAACCCTGCACAAAGATATGGTTGTGTGGTCATAGGCCACACCAAAGCTAACCATGGTGTGGCCTACGGCCACACCACCGCCCCACCCTTTAAACTCCCCACACCCGGCCCTTGTAGAATACTAGCTCCACTCACCTCCACCCCAACCACCATGAATCTCTCTCCCCTACCACCACGGTCCCTACACCCTCTCTGCGGATCCCAACTCCAATCCCCTCATAATTCCCATAAACTACCACCATCACTCCATATCAAACTCTACATTTTTGTTGTTGTTTTGAACACTCTAAATTTGGGTTATGTAATATTTATCAATATATATATATATACATATACACACACACACACACATATATATATATATACACACACATATATGTACACACACACACACACACACACACACACACACACACACACACACACACACACACACACACACACACACACACACACATTTAGGCGGATTTTCCTTCATTTCAAAAAAAAAATATATTATGTACCCAACCGAGAATATAACGCGTTAAGGAAATATAAAACAAAGAAAAATGCTTGAGAAACCATGAATCCAAAGCTGCTATAGCTCCACCTAAGCTTTGCAAAAAGAAAAAAAGAAACAAATGGAAGAGAAAAGAAAGGGAAATGAAATCATAAAGACATTTTAGTGTAATTTTAGGGTTTTTAGATCTAAAGGTTAAAAGTAAAAGCATCCAAGGGTTGAGTTTTATCCCTACACTTTTCAAGTCATGATATTTTATGGGATTATGAATTAAAATAAAAGAAAGGTGTGTGGGGGCTAAATTAATTACAAAGGGGAATTAATTAAATTAAAAGGGATGTGTAACCTTTCTATTGTAACCCTAGAAAATATTTAGTGAAATAAACCATTAAAGTTGGAATTGGACAAGTAGTTAGTTAATTGAAAAATTCAAATTAGTATAAAATATTTAACAACGGGAATCGAGATAAGTATAGTATTATTATTTACATTTTTTAAAAATTCCTAAATTTTTAACTACCTTTTGGTGTGGTTTTCCGTGTCCTAAGGTAGGGCATTACATTTAGTATCAAAGTGATGGTTCACACACGTGGATGCTCTTGGTAGAACATTTAATTAGATATTAAGGTTTTAATAACATTAAATGAAAATAACTAAAACGTTTCCACAACCTTTTACAACTTAATAATCCATTTTCTTACTCCGAACTCAGGATGGTACCCATGAGACATCGATCCATTAGGGACTTGGGATAGATCGTTTCACCTGAGCCGCAGAGACACCCAAGTTCGGAAATCATATTTTAGAGGTTCTTGATGGCTAATAGGTTTCGTGCAACAACGCCTTCCACCACCGCGGGATAAAGAGAGGATGATATCCAATCGGGAGATGAGGAGCTGATAAGCAAGGATGCACACTCAGAGCCACCAGAGCATGATACCCCGAGGTGGGAGAGGTCGCGTAGCCCTTTAGTTTACCATGAGAGGGTGGCCTCACACTATAATAGCCATTCACACAAATTTGAGGGTTCATTTGGGGATAGACGACCTCATTCACTTGTTGGACCGAAGTGCTAGGATCTTGATACAGGTAATGTGATTAAATAATTTCTTCACTTGCAGCCACCTATGTACATCGGTACTATGGATGGATTTGGGGCCCGTCATGGCTCCTCATCCTTGATAGATGCTTTGGCTTGTACTCTTACAAGAGAAATGTCAAAGCTAGGTTCACCATACACCTCCTCCGAGACACAACAGGATTTTGGTGGAGGAATGAGGAGTGGAAGCTCCATTTGACTTGGGATACTGATGACCTAGGAGTTTTGATGAGCGTTTCAAGGCTAGTTATATATCATAGAATTTTGTGTAGAAGAGGATTGATGAGTTTCATGACTTACGACAGGGCTCTGACATAGTGGCACAATATGAGAGTAGGTTCCTGGATCTTTTGCAGTATGTGGACTACCTACAAGACAAAAAATTACAAGTTAACAGGTTTATTTAGGGCTTGACTACGAGACGTAGCAGAGCGATTAGGATGTTATCTCCTCCCACGCTTGAGAAGGCCATTGAGAAGGCCTATTTAGGCGAGAGAACATGACCACAAAGATATGAACACCTTGAGATGGGAACAAGAGAAAATTTTAGGAGAAGATGTTGGCCTTTTAGAGCAAGAGGTCACAGGGCACAACACCACCCCCTAAAGGAGGATTCTTTCCTCCTCCAGTAGTATCGAGGGCTCCAAAATGTCTAAAGTAGCGAGACACACAACATCAAGGCCACCAATAGCGAGAGGGCTAGATAGACTCGGAGCTTATAAAGAGGTCAAGCTAAAGGAGGTTTTAGTTGAGCCAGGGGATAGGAGGCATGTGAATCGATAAGTCGCACAACTAGTTCACACGTAGCGATCTACTTGGTTTGGGGGTGATAGGATCAGCTCACTAGAGTACATGAGGGACCCCAACTCAGAGGGGTACAAGAGGATGTTTTATTTATGGGTCCCCTGATCACTATGTATGTATGTGTCCACACAAACCTGCTAACCTTGATATGCGAGAGAGCTCTCAGATTCGAGAAGATAGTGGGTGATATAGGATGCACCCATCATGTATATGCAGTGGTTGACAACCACTAGGCTGAGCATCAAGCCATAGTTATAGAGATGAAAAGTACTATTAGGGGTATTTATGTCTCAGTACTCTTTGATTCATGTGCTTTAGATTCATTTATATCTCCTTTTGTAGTGGACCAAAGGTGTGGGCTAGTGATGGCTATGTGGCTAGATAGTTGGTAGGTTGAGTTGGGATCTAGGGCCAAACTTGTCATGGACTCGTATGAAGAGATTTGCATACTTGATTTGGGAGTCTTATCCACTACACTTGACCTCCGAGTTATACTTCTAGGATCCTATCAGGTTGTCTTGGGAATGGATTGGATCGAGTCTCATCAAGCCAAGGTAGAATGTAGGAGAAAGGTCAATGAGTGTCGGGATGATCTTAGGAGTGCAGTTGCGATTTCAAGGATGTAGAGGCCTATCTCGTTTTGCATGATCTTGTCTAAGAAACTCAAGCGAGAGAATGCGTAAATGTTGCCGATTATTTTCTATCACCATCGGTGATTGATCGAAATAACTCTAGAACATTCACCCTGTAGATGATCATAAAGTTTTGAGGAGTATGAAAATGTTTTTGTAGGCGAGATTCTAGGGTTACCACCACGTAAAGAGGTGGATTTCACCATTGATTTAGTTCCAGGATCAGCACCCGACTTCTTGGGAACCCTATCGGATGATGAATCCATAGATTCATGAGCTCAAGAGAAAATTTGATGAGTTGTTGGAGAAGGGTCTCATTTTCCCTAGTGTATCTCCTTGAGGAGTGCTAGTCATATTTGTGAAGAAGAATGACAATTCTCTCAAGCTTTCTATAGGCTTCAAATAACTCAACAAAGTCATAATAAAGAACTATTATCCACTCCCTAGGATTAATGATTTTTTTGATCAGATGTGGGGAGTGAGGGTGTTCTCCAAAATCAATCTCAAGTCAAGGTATCATCAATTGCGCATATCAAATGCATACATTCATAAGACATGTTTCGCACATGTTATGGTCATTATAAGTTCACAGGTTGGTCCTTTTGGTTTGACCAATGCCCCAACTATCTTCATGAGCCTCATGAATGGAGTATTCAGGACCTTTCTAGACCACTTTTTCTTAGTGTTCCTAAATGATATATTGATATATTTTTGTTACGAGGAGGAACATGAGGAACATTTGAGACATGTACTAAAAGTTTTGAGAGAGAAGAAGTTTTCTAGGAATTTGGAAAAATACAAATTCTTCCGAACACGATTCAAAGTACTTGGGACACATCATTTCAAGAGAGGGTATCTTAGTAGATATCTCTAAGATACGTGCTATTCTTGATTAGCTAGTGCCCACATCGATTTACTAAGGTGAGGATTTTCACGGGGTTAGCAAGTTATTACCGCAGTTTTGTACAAGACTTTTCCAGGATTTCTCACCCTATTACTTCCCTTTAGAGAAAAGGGAATAAGTTTGACTTGTCAGAGAAGTGTGAGTAGGCCTTCCAATTACTTAAGGAAAGGTTAACTATGACGACTATCTTAGCAGTTTTGGACACTACAGAGAATTTTTATTTGCATTGATGCATCACTAGAGGGTATGGGATTAGTTCCAATGCAATAGTGTTGAGTTATTACCTTTGAGTCAAGTAAACTTAAAGATTAAGAGCTTAACTATCCTACTCATGACTTATATCTCGTATCAATTGTTCATGTTATTATGTGTTTGCATCATTTCCTTTTGGGTAGGCCATTCATTTTGAGGATAGATCACCATGGCTTGCAACATATCTTCACACCTCTAAACGTCAACGCTTGTCGGTGACGTTGGATGGAGTTCCTTTGTGAGTACAACATGGAGGTTTAGAATATCAAAGGAAAGGAAAATCTCATTACAAATTCTCTTAGTAAATGATGACATGTGCTTACATCATTAACATTGTAGTCAAACTTGAGATGCAAGATTCTTCAACATCTTCCAAAGGATAGGTTTTATGAGGGTGCTAGGTAGATGTATGAGTCACAAGGTTCATTAGAGGGAAGATATTCAGGGTGCATCTTAGAGGCAGGTTGGTTAGTTCGGTTCCATGGCACATCTATGTGCCTAAGTTTGGTGATCTCGTGTACCGTAGTCCTTATAGAGACTCATTGAGCCCCATATACAACACATCTAGGAGTGAAGAAAATGTACGCCGATCTAAGAGAGTTATATTATTGGTCTGATCTTTGTGGGACATAGTATATTTTTAGCACATTTCCTTGATCGTTAGAGTGTCAAGGTAGAGTATTCTCATCTCACAATAATTTTAGACCCTCATGATATTCCTGAGTGGAAATTTTAATGTGATCCCCATAGATTTCATAGTAGGACTCCTATGTATTCTTATCATCATTATGCCATTATGGTCACTATGGATAAGCTGACCAAGGTTACGTATTTCTTGCCAACCAAGGTCACCTATAATGCACAAGGCCATCACCAAAGTATTTATGGAGGACATTGTTAGATTGTAAAGGATTCTGAAGACCATTATCAATGATAGGGATACCATTTACACATCAGTTTCCGGACTTCCTTTTAGATTTCTTTGGTTATACATATTAATTTCAGGTCACCATATCATCCAAAGACAAATGGATAGACGAGAGAGGTTAATCAATTACTTGAGGACATGTTGAGGATGTATGTGATGGACCAACATAAGAGGTGGTAATATTATCTACATTTAGTTAAGTTTGCACTTGACAACAACTATCATAGTTCCATTGGTATGAGCCCCTACCAAGATTTGTATGGTTGACCTTGCAGGACACCTCTAAGTTGGGATAGACTAGATGATAGGATTATTCTCGGGACCAACTTACGTATAGGACTTAGAGAAGTAGGATGTTCGATTAGGCGGCATCTTGAGTAGACTAGAGCATGCCATAAGGCATATGTAGAGACCAAGAGGACGGATCGTCACTTCGTAGTGGGTGAAAAAGTCTTCATGAGAGTTTGTCCACATAAGAGCACAATTTGCTATGGGAAGATTTCTAAGCTATTACCTCATTTTGTGGGTCCATTTGATATTTTTAGGTTACTGGTCCAATTTCCTATCACCTAGCTTTGTAACCATGCCTTGCATGGAACCATGATGTATTTCATGTTTCTATACTACGTAGGTATGTACCTGATATCTCTCATGTTTCGGATTGGTTATCATTATAGGTAGAGGACGAAGGACAGTGGAGGATGGAGCACGTATGTATTATACCGCACACCAGAGGTTGGCTCTTCGGGGTTAGGACTTGGACCAGGTTAGGTTATAGTGGGAAAAATATGATGAGACAATAGCTACCTGGGAGGATGCTACACCATTGAGGGCTAGATATCCCTATCTCTTTTAGTGACTTCTAGGAGGAAGTCTAATTTTAGGAGAGGGGGATGTAGTGCCAACATTTTATAGCCTCGGTTATCTGTTGACTTATTTATTCATAGATATGATTTGATAGGGATTTGATATATTTTGGACATTATGTTATGTTATTTGATCTTCATGGACATGTATGGTGATTTGGGTGCATAGTGACAATTTACTTTGATTAGTATGTTGGCACATTTTATTAGATGTTGTGGATACTAACATATTGCTATGTTATTTGGGCCTAATTGATATATGATGGATACATAGTTTAGTCGCACATCTTGATGATATGAATTATTTGATTATTGATGAGAACACATGATAGCATTGATGTATGTCATTTATATGTATTGCAATGGATAACACATGATGAATTGGGTGAAATTTTGAATGTTTCTTATTTACGATTCCATGTTGATGTTGTGATACCATAGATTTGCATGTTTAGACTTGATCTATTATTGAGTAGTTAATTTACACTTGTATTGGGTAGATATGTTTAATGTGTGCATTGAATGTACAGGTCATAGGGCATATGAGAACATGGGTTTCAAGGTGGCTATATAATTTGTGGACAAGCGGCCCATGAGGCTGTCCTAACCATGTTAGCTATATGAGGCCTTATAGTTTGATTGTATTGTTGGGCACCATGAGTGACCCTTAATTGTAATGTTGTATGTCATGTAAATTAATTGTGATTAGGGTGTTTATTTTTGTAAGTAAACTAGGTTAGGGGACTTAATGGTCCCCACTTACATTAAGTTTTGTATTTTTTGTAAGTGTGTTATAATTAGAGAGGATTGGGGTCACATGAGCACCCTTAAGTGGGCCCTACATCCTCTACACTTGTGCCCTGTTGGTGCTCAAAATAGTCTTGCCCCATTTTTCCTTTGAAATCTATCAATTTACGGCCTCTGCTATATTTTCTCCCCCTCCCCATGTTGTGCACAGAGGTCTCTACCTTCCTTTTTGCCATAATCAATCCTTCTATGGGTTGATGATCACGTATGGATCCATATTTGTTTCCTTGTTTATCTCTTCCTCTGAAAGGTCTTTATTTAGGTGTAAAAACTCGGGATTTCCCATTCTTTCTATTTTCCATGATCAATGGATTTGATGTCGTTGTCATTTTTCCCTAAATACTTGAAGAAAAATAAATGGATGTAGCTCTAAGGAACGTATTTGAGCCTTGTAATATTTCTAAATCCTTTGTCCTTGGAAAAAAATTTCATCTCTAGGCTCAAATGGTCATTTTTCTACATTTTACAGATTTGTGGGCATTTCTCCCGAGTCAAATTTGCATCCTCGCATCAACACTAAACATGGCCTCTTTTGGTTGGACATGGCTTGACAGGTACTTCAAAAATTTCATTAATCGTCTAAACTTAAAAATTTGTCCACATGGAGGAATGGCGCTCATTTGAAGATTTTCTTTTGGTTTGCCCTTGGAGTAGCGACAGGAGGACACATGGATATTTCCGCTACTTTGCCCGGACTTAGAAAAAAATTTATGCGCTAAAATAGTTTAGCAAAAATAGGGACATGTGGTTAGCCCATGCTCGTTCATGGTCTTAAACTTGGGCACCGGTTTCAAGAAGCGCTAGGAGGACACTTGGAGGCCTCTCCTCACTTTACATTTTACTTAGAATTTTCAATGGCCAAAAGAGATTTCCTCGGATCCTGACACTTGGTACCTTTCACTGAGCTTCGAGCCTTCAAACAAATTTTTCTAGGCCAGGACACGTGGCGAGCCCATGCTCTTTCAAGGTCTTAAATTTTGGGAACCATCTCAAGATGCACCATTGTGACGCATGGCAGTTTGAAAAGTCAAAAGGGTGGGGAGGTGAACCATCGGGGTAACTTGGATTTTTGCCCACCGATATTCAAAAGATTAAAACATAAAAATGGCCCGTAAGCTTTGATAGAGGAAAGGTCAAAACCTTCTCCAGTCAATGGTGGAGGTATGGGCTATTGGGGGAAATTTGGAAAATTTTACTTTTGGGAAAAGAGAGTTAAAAGTGAAAAGGAAGTGTGTTTCCTGGTGGGACCCACATTGGGACACGTGTCATGCCCATTTTTCAAAGGCGAAGCTGCGGAAAACTTTTAAAATTATCCCTTTTCCAAAAAAGAGGTGAAATAGATGAATTTGGCATGTGGTTCCTTTGGGACGCACCTTAGGACATGTGTCGAGCTCATTTCTCAAGGCGAAGGCTGCAAAGCAAAATGTGAAAATTTTACATTTTTCCAAAAGTTGTAAAAGGAAAAAGGAAAACCCCAGGCTCGTTTTAAATTGAATCTTCCATGTGGAAGGCCCAAATTCAAAGTGAAGATCAACGGAAATTGTGTGTCCGAATCTGATTTTCCCCCATTTTTACCGAAATGCTCACTGGAAGTGCGAGTCTTCGTGATTTCTTAGTATTTCCTACATGCCAAATAGAGAGGAGAGTTAGTTTTGATATCTAAGTTTTGTGGGGAGATCTAGAGACATATTTCAACATTAAAATGGTCTCACTATTAGGCTCAATCTGATTTTCCATGTTTCTTCTCCCGAGCATGCAAGGAACCAGATTTGATAGATTAGGGGAAAGAAGTGGTTGGCAAATATAAGGAAGAGTGATTTTCTAGAGGAAGGAGTTGAATGCAGGAGATATTCAAATATATTTTCCCCCTGAGAACATGGTGAATTTTTGCGAGATCCGATTCAAGGAATCATGATCATGATCATGGCAAGCAACTTTGGTGCACTCAATGTCTAGATTTTTGGGTGGAAAAGGGCTCTATTGTAAATGTTATAAATGACACAAATTCATCATGCAAATGGTTTGAGTGTTAGGAGTCAAGGCTGATTTTTCTAATAGAAAAAATCTTGATAGAGCTCATCTTTTTAAGAAGCCGTTTGAGAAGCCTATATATATTTGTTGCATTGAATTGGATGGTTTCAAGGTGGTTACGAGTGTACAACCATTGAAAATATTTGATATTGTACTATAAAGTTTCCCATGTTGATAAATTTAATCAAACTCAAGTTATTCTATGTTGATCTTAAGAAAAATGTGTTTTCTTTATTTCTGAATGTTTGCAAATAGTTTTTCTTGTTCCTATTGCAATCTTGTATCAAAATTTGTCTCAATCACATAGGTCTCAATCCTTGTGACAGTTTAGTGCATCTACAGTAATTTCATTTCTCAGAAGAACTTTCATCTGGGAGTGAAATAAATGATTTAAAATCATTTTTTTCATCTATTGATAGAGATTGTCTCTAAGCCTCTGGGTGTACCTCGAGTGTGATTAGGATTAGATCTTGATGCTTTGTTGGGTTTTCTAACTCGATCCTTCATGTTAGAATCTCATAGATTGTATGAAAAAGTGCTAATCTGGGCCTCCATTGAAGCACATATTCTGGTTAAAGAAACATTTTAGCTGTTTTGTGGCATTCTGTTGGTTTAGTCTTCCATTTTGTAAAAGCTCTCAAGGATCTAGTGAATCAAGTTCATCCTACCTCACCTCCCATAAAAATCCATTTAAAAACAACCAATCCTACCTGTACTACCCCTGCTTTCCACTGTGTGTACACAAATGCATAATTTTTACTACCAAAACATGTAGAAACAATCAGGATTCCAAATGTCTTTAGTAGCTTGAACCTTGCCTAGAGAATATCTCCACTATCTAGAGTGACAACTCGTGAGAGTTAGATTTTGTTGCATTGATCATATTTTCTTCAAGGTCTCCTTAACAACTTCATTAGGAAATATATCTCCATATCCTCCATAAAAATAGGCTACAAAGGGTTCTCTTACCTTGGTTAAAAGGAACAACCTAAAATAGTGAGGATAGATCAAATCCTCTCAAGGTGCTACCCACTCCTTTCAAATCCTGAGTGCTACAGAGTTAGATAGACTGCTTCCCCAGCTACAAAATGACATACATAATCATCTATATTCCTCTGAGCATCCTATCAAATCCATGATGTTGCTTGGCCTTTGAAGAAGATTAAATTTTGGTACCAACATGCCCAAATGTGCCAAACCCGAAATTGGGCTATTTTTGGCATTTTAAGTGACCCCTTTTAGTTTTGGGAGTTCACTTAGCATGAAAATAAGCCCTTTGACCCTACCTATTAGGTAGGAGGGCTTACTTCCAAGGCATGAAGGGAGTTTCCCTCCCATTTAGCTTCTCTTTGTCACCATCCATGTAAGATAGATTGGAATGTGTGTGTTGTTAAAAGTTGCACATACTTGTCTCATTTTCTTTTTGCGTAATTTGGGAGAAGGGTATTTAAATGTGAGTTTATATTTTCTCTATTTTGTTTTGGAAATCTTTACTAGGAGGAAGAGAGGGGTGACACATGTCACCCCCTCATTGGTGAGGAAATTTATTTATTTTTCTTCAAATACTCCCTCATGGGGAAGAAAGAGAGATTTTTCTTGTCTTTTTCTTGGTGTTTGGATGCTTTTGAAGTTAGAGTTTTTCTTGGACAAGGAATTGGGAAAATCTTAGAGTTTTGGAGATCTTAAATTAATTATGGTTGAATTTTTGTTTTGTTACTTGTGTTGTATATTGCTTGGGTATGTTATTTATTATTTTCTCCATCCATCATATGACTTGATGGATTTTGGAGTTTTATTGGGGAAGAGGGAGGGAGTTTCCCTCTTAAACCTCATGGCTTGATGGGCAAGCCATGTTGGTTATTTTTATTCCCCTCATATATTTTGAGGTGGGGAAGGTAGTTTAAGGTTTGAACCCCTTTCCCATCCTTCGAAAGGAAACCCAATGCTTTTAAAATCCTCCCAAGGAGGATTTTAGGTGAATGGGTGAAGCCATAAGGAGAGTTTGTTGTATTAGAAGCATAAGGATGTTTTGTGAAGAAACTTGTAAGTGTGGATTCTATGGTTGGACCACACTCTTTGGAACTTGTGGATGTCTCATCTACTCTTCCCCATTTTTAAGGATGAATATGGTTTTCTCCTCTTTTCTTTTGGCTGGTAAATGTTGTGTTTCTTTAGTGTATGAGTTAGTCTTGCATGTGATATACTTGTGTGTATATTTATCCCTTATTCTTGTGCACATTTGTGGAAGCTAGCTCTCTCTTCCATGGGCTTGGGGGAGGCTAGAATGTATTCCAACCATTGGGAAGGCATGTTTTAATTCCTATAGGTTGGGTGGTAAAACAAGCCATTCTCTTTGTGTTGGATTATTTGATGAAGAGCACAAGGTTGGAGCTCAAGTTTGGAAGATGGTTGGAGTTTCTTGATATCTTGGCTTCTCATTGTTTTCTTCAAATTTTGTGAACACTACTCTCATTGTAATCATGTTAATATGGCTTTGTTGGATGTTCTATGTTCTTGTAAATTTCCCATTTTTGATTGGGATTACTTTGTAAACTAGTGTCACATTAGTTTGTGTATTCTCTTTCAATCTTGAAAAGAAATATTGTAAAGTGTTCCTTTGTGCATCTTAAGCATCTTGACATATGATTTCCTTGTGATATTAATTTTAGAAATTAAACTTCATTGTTATGTAAGTTATTATTGCATGGTAAACATTGTAAGAAAGTTTGCATCTTGAAAAGAAATGGAAGGAATATTAAGTGAAAATTATTCTATTGAAAGATGCTTTTTTGACCCTCAAGTGAAGTGAATTTTTTATATTTGTGGTAGAAGTTGTATAAATTGATTGATTCTCCTTTGAAAAGAAAACTTGAATTTTTCATTATATATGGGTAGTGTAAAACTAAGATTTGAAGTAGAGGAATTTTAATACCATTTGTTGTAATATAAGTATTCTCTTTTCCTTTATATAGAAAATAAATTACTATAGAATAGGGAATTAATAGAAAATGATATTTCAATTTGCTCTTATTTCCATTCAAGTTGTAAAAATTGAATATTACTTTCTAGTGGAAAAGTCTATATCCTAAGAATCCATTTTGAATATTACATTGCTAAAACATTTTGTGAATAAAATCTATTTCTCTCAAGTAATTTCAAATTTTAAAATAGTTCATCTTATGATCTTGATTTGTGAATAAATAAACTTGGTATATATGTATAATTACAAATAAAATCTATTATTCATAACCTCGGTATTTATTTGAATATAGTATATAAAATAAATATGTTAATGTAAATTTAATATATTTATATAATATAAGATAGATTTGTGTGTGTGTGTGTGTGTATAAAATAAATTTAAATTAAAAAAATAGGGTAATAATAAAACTTTGGTGGAAAGTGTTTGTTTTAAATAAAATAAATTAATAACTAAAAGTGGGGAGGGGTCAATACCTCCCTAAAAACCTGTGTAAAGCTATGGTGGGTGGCCATAGGCCACACCACCACCCCACCATACAAACTACCCACACCTATGCCCTTGTAGAACCCCAACTCTACTCACCTCAACCCCAACCACCGCGAATCTCCTCCCCCTACCATCAAAGTCCCTACACCCCACTCCCACATGATCATAACTCCAATCCCTCCACCATTCCCATAAACTGCCACGCTCACTCCATATAAAACTCTGTGTTTTTTTTTTTTTTTTTTGAACTCTCTAAATTTAGGTTACATTATATTTGTCAAGATATATATGTATGTATGTATGTATGTATGTATGTATGTACATTTAGGCAAATTTTCCTTCATTTAAAAAAAAAATATGGGTTATATTATGTATCAAACCAAAGAATATAACTGGTTAAGGAAATACAAAACAAAAAAAAAATAGCTTCGAGCAACCATGAATCCAAAATTGCCATGGCTCCGCCTAACTTCGTACAAACGAAGAAATAAAATGAAACAAATTGAAGAAAGAAGAAAAGGAAAAGAAATCATGGAGACATTTTAGGATAATTTTAGGGTTTTTAGATCTAAGGGCTAAAAGTAAAAGCATCCAAGGGTTGAGTTTTATCCCTACACTTTTCAAGTCATGGGATTTTGTGGGATTAAGAATTAAAATAAAAGAAGGGTGTGTGTGGGCCAAATTAATTAAAAAGGGGGAAGTTAATTAAATTAAAAGGGTTTGTAGTCTTTCAATTGTAACCCTAGTAAATATTTAGTGGAAATAAACCATTAAAGTTGGAATTGGACAAGTAGTTAATTA
>CM031241.1:338969680-339047180 GCA_018340775.1 Taxus wallichiana var. yunnanensis | reverse complement strand
CTTTGAGATCACATGTGGTGTCATATAAACTTCAAACAAGTAAAAAAAATTATCTGATAATTTTCTTGTTGTCTTTGTGTGTATATTTGTGGGTGTTACACGGATGCATTTTCTTAAATGTTTCTACAATATTTTCAACCAACACATATACCACATATGCCACAATTGTTACAATTCATGAAATTTAACTAGATTATGGTGTCAAGGATTTATGTGCCCTATTCCAAATCTCTAATTTTTGTAGAATCTGTGAGTGAATTTTCTTACCCTTTTATAGCATAGGGGAACATTTTTGCAAGATAATAACATAGAAAATGGGAAAGAGTTTTTATGAGTTAGATATCATAGGATACTACAAGGAGAAAGCTTAGAGAATTTCATAATCCTTGAAAAGATCATTTTGTATATATAGCCTTCTATCAATGTTGTCAATGAGAACACATTTTTTGAGGCATTTTGTCAAACAAGTTCACACACCTTGTGTATGCTTCCACATTTTGCATACACATCTATCAAATCTCGATTAATTTGGATAAATTATTATAAATGGAATTAGCCATTTAAAATACCAAAAATCCTCCTAGCACCCATCAAAATTCTACTCCGCAAAATTTCAAATGCCCATGAAGGCAAGGACACATTGTGGGATTCTTGGTCTCTTTGAGCCATTAGGGTTTGGAGGACTTCAAGTCGGAAAAAGGAACCAAATTCAATACATTTTGGGGTCCGGGGAATAACAATTCATGGTTGAAAGGTTAGAGGAAGATAAAAAGTTAGAGGTCGACACATGACACAAGCTCAAGGCGAAAAAGAAAGAACATTACATTATCTACATATAAAGTCAGTCCAGCGTTGTGAAATCCAAAGACACGTGGATCCTTCTTATTGGTTCACCTTTCATAGTGATTAGTCAAGGTCCGACACATTCGACATTATAAGGAGCATGGATATTTCTCATTGATCTATGGTTCATTGTTTGATGAGGTTGGTATAAATGAAAGTGAATTGTAAAGCAAGCGTGGAGTTTTCCTATTGGCTCATATTTTAAACAGTAAGAGAGGGCTATCATAATATTGATAGTGCGAGGAGTGTGGGGCTTCATCATTGGCTTATGTTTCGTAGTGATCAAAATGGGGCTATCAAAGGTCTAAATTGCAAAGTAGCATGGAACTTTATGATGGGTTTATACTTCACACTCTAACAAGGTTCTTAAGATAAAACTAACATTGTGAAGAAGTGTGGGGCTTCCTCATTGGTTTATGCTTCACGAAAGATCGTAGGGGCTATCAAATAGTCGACACTATGAAGATGCATGGAGCTTTCTCATTGGCTTGAAATTATTAATGAGCATACCAGATAAAGGGTTAAAATTTGCGAGGGCCTACACATCGAGGGAAATATGAAATTAAGGCTGACACATGGCATCATTCTATCACACTTTAGACCGATAGGTTTTGATGGATCTCAAGCCACTGGAATGAATAAAAATTGGTAAAAGGAATCTGGTCCAAAAGAGGGAAAGGGTAGTCAAAAGGTCAAGTAAGCAAACATGTAGGAAAATCTCAAACCCAATGTAACCGAGAGACCAACACCGACAGAGCTAAAGTAAGTAACATGTAGGCAAAGGTAATCTCTTAGGCCAATCACAAGTGTCACACTCGGCATAGTTTTGTGATCCACGTATCCATAGATTCAAATGGCCATATATTTTTATTCTCTCTGCTCTAAATTAAATAAAATTGGTCTCATTGGCAAGCTATCATCCTGCTCTTCATGTTGGCATAAAGAAAATAAAAAATTGATGATGTTTGGTGGGTCAAAATGAAAACATGGCTTCAGAGGGAGAGATGATAGTCTTGGGCACGTAAACGGTCAAATCTCACTCTCAACCACCAAAATTGATGAAATATGGCTTCCATCTCCTTCTGCAAGACAAAATGGACATATGAATGACCTTATAGGGCACCCATGTGCTTTGTAGGAGAATTCAATATAGATTTTCGGTGGTTGAAAGTTGAAAAAACCATGTCCTTTTTTCCTCCTCTCTTTCTTCTTTGAGCTATATATTGTAAAATATTTCATTTTGAAAGAGATCTCTCTTTCTTGTAACGACACCAAGCCAAAGGTTTGAGGAAAATACAAATGTCATTTTCCTCATGAAACATCTCAACATAATACAAAATGATTAAATGGAGTATATATCATACTTCAACATCGGATTCACAAGGACTTGACACAAAATTAATCTAGAATTCAAACCTTAACAAGGTATTACATTCATGTTCTATTTGAGGTCCTTTGATTTTGATTTGGCTATATTGATACAAGCTCTAGGAGGAAACAATCTTCCTCAAGCATTTGACATTACTATAGTAGGCTGAGAGGAGTCTCATTTAGGTTGGGAAAAGGAAATCCATTCCCATTGCTCCCTTTCTTCCATCTTCTTCCACATCCTTTGTGCCTAACAATACACCAAATCAACAACACCTTGCTTATGACTCATCCCCAACCAAAGTATCATCATGTTTGATGATTGTAAAACTATTGAAGAGTGGTATGAATCTAATTGGGAAGATGAAATTGCACAAAGTGAGCAAAAGAGGGAATCTTCTTCAAAAGAGAATCAGTTAGAATTAGAGGATATAGTTTTGGAGGAAGATTTGTTTGTGGGGAAAGCATATCACAATTTAAATTATCTTGTAAACAACCACCTTCAAAAGGAATGTTTGCATGATGATCCCATTCATGGGGTTGAGATTCAATAGAATGGATAGATCGTAAGGATCATTCCATTAGTTCCAAAGGCCCGCCCCATGTACAATCAAATATCTAGCTAATTTGGAGACTAGAACAAAGTTACAATCGGTCATGCTTATTCCATAGCATGAGGTAAAGCTTTAAAGACACCAAAGGTTAACATCAATGCCTCTAGATCAAAATATAGAAAAACTAAAGGAGTTATTGGTTTTTATTTTTATTGATATGCTAGTAAAAGGGTTGAGAACCAGCTTCAGAATAGTTTTTCACTCTTACTAAAGACCATGTTTATTGCAAAATCAATTAAATTTTCTGAAATCATGAGGAAAAGCAAGAACTTCTCCCAACTAGTTTTATATTTTCAAGATCGGTATGTTTGTTTTAAGTAGAAGAAGTGCTTGTGCACACTTTGCATGTTTCCACTTAGGATATGTATGCTTTTACATGTTTATATATAGTTTTTACATGATTTTTTTGTATAATTCATTTTAGCGCCAAGTCATATATTTAGATAATTTTCTAATGTTTAGTTAAAGCTCCACGAGATGAAGTTCAAACTACTAGTCATCGAGATAGTTCTAGTTCAATCCTAATTTCATAATGGATTTATGATACAAATGTTCAAAGGAAAAGATCAGTTTCTTAAAGTTTCGGCCTTGACACCATTACTAATGATGATTCAAGGCTCTCTGGTCTCTTCATCTAGTAGGAAGATGTCCCTTTGAGGTCGCTAAACTATTATCCCAAATTAACTCTCACCAGATTAATTTGGATAACTTATTATAAATGGAACTAGCTATTTAAAATCTGAAAATGTCCTAACACTCGTCAATGACAGTCTACACAGCCACACAATTCAAATGCTTGTGAAGGAAGGGACATATGGCGGGATTCCGGGTCCCTTTGAGCCATTCAAGTTTTTTGGACTTTGAGTCCATGAAAGGAACCAAATTTAATACATTTTCCGATATGGGTAATAGGTAAGAAAGGTTAAATGGTCAAAGGAAGAGCACAAACTAGAGGTCGACACATGGCATAATCTTAAGGCACAAAATAAAGCACACTGCGAAATCAGAAGGAAAATTCGGTCCAACACTGCAAAATCTAAAGGCACATGGAGCCTTCTTACTATCTCACCTTTTGTGGTGGTCATTCAAGGTCTAACACAATCTTACATTGTGAGGAGCGTGGATATTTCTCATTGATCTATGCTTCACACTCTGGAAAGGTTGGTATAAATTAAAATAAACAATAAAGAAAGTGTGGAGCTTTCTGTTGGCTCATATTTCATATTAGTCGAAAGAAATATCATAATATTGACAATGTGAGGAGTGTGGGGCTTCCTAATTGGATTATGTTTCGAGAGAGGTCGAAGGAGCTCTTAAAGGTCCGAATTACAAGTAGTGTGAAACTTTTCAATTGTATTATACTTTCCACACTAACAAGGTTCTTAAAATATAACCCGGACATTGTGAAGTAGTGTGGGGATTCTTCATTCGTTTATGTTTCATAATGGATCATAGGGGATATCAAACCTGTCTCGACACTATAAAGGAGCATAGAGATTTTCATTGTTCGGACTTTGTAATGAGCATACCTAATATTGTGTCGAAGCCACATAGGGGCACAGACATCAAAGGAAATTTGAAACTAAGGCTAAAATGTGGTGTCATTCCATCACACTACAAACCGATAGACTCGGTAGATCTCAAGCCTTGAAATGAATGGAATTTGGTAAAAGGCATCGGTTCTAGAAGAGGGAAATGATAGTGAAAAGGTCAAGGAATCAAACACATAGGTAAAGCTCTACCCTGAACCAACCAGAGACCAACATGTGGAAGAGTTAAAGAAAGTAACCCGTAGGCAGAGATCAATCAAATGATGCCACATGTCATGTTCATGTGCTCCACATCTCCATATATTCAAATGGCCATATATTTCAATTCCTTATCTAAAATTCTATAAAATTGGTCTCATTGGAAAACTCTCTTCCCGCTCTTCATGTTAGCACTAAGAAAGTAAAAATTGATGATATTTGGTTGGTTAAAAATGAAAAAGTAAAATCATGAGCATGTAAACTATCAAATCTCACTCTCAACCACCAAAATTGATGAAGTATGGCTTCCATCTCCTTCTCAGCAAGATAACATGCACATAGGAATGGCCTTATAGGGTACTTGATGTGCTTTTTAGGAGAATTTAATACATTTTTGTGGTTGAAAGTTGTAAAAATTTTCCTCTTCTCTTTCCCTCCTCTCTTTGTTCATGGAGCTATATATTGTAAAAACTTTTATTTTGAAAGAGAGTGCTCTTTGTTATAACGAGACCATGCTAAAGTGGTGGCCAACTTCCCATGATTTTCAAACCTTAAATTTGGTCTCTGCAATCTACTTTCACCTTCTCGCCATGAATGTAATGAAGCTATGCATATTTTAAGTATTGAAATTCATTGTTTTTGGCACATCTTTCTGCCCTAGCTTGTTTTATTTGCAATCTTTCCTCTCTATTCATTTTTGGCATGTTGTGTGTATTTCTTGATTGTAATTTTCATTTTTGTTGTGTTTTCTAGGTGTGGGTGAGTGGACTCTATATAGTTATTGAAATATTGCACATTTTTCTACCCTCTCCACCATGTTGTTTCCCTTTTCTTCCACTTGTGGAGAGAGCTCAAACCCTTTTTGTGGTGCTATCACCGGCCCTTTTAACTTAAGATTTCAATTTTCGTGCATCTCTTTCTAACCCTGGTCCCTTGGAATGTTTAGATTAGGATTAGTTAGATTTTATTTCTATTGTAGGAGTAATTTTAGCATTAGGATTTGGTAGAGGAACCGGCCTTCTCCGGAGGTCTATCTCAGTTTGTAATGTCCCAAAACTTGGAGAAAGTTCCATGTTACCTCAAAATCCTGGGTTGTCTATGACATAGAGCAAGGTGTAATTTTGAGCTACAACAACATTAGATAACAATCAGATTTCAATTATGCTTTGACAAATGTCCATAATTTTTTCTAAATTATCTATATCACTAGAGTTTGTTCTTAGAAAAGAGCAGGTAAGAGACCATAAAAGGGGCAAGGGACAAGCTATGAAACCAATTGTTGCTTTGATGTTTCTTACCACATCTTGATATGCAGATTTTTTGTTGTTGTATGCCTTGCATAGGACTGCATGCTACACATATCCAATGAATAATATTCTTGTAACGACAAAGAGTATGACACATTTATAATAAAACTATTTGTTCTGAAGGATTAAGTCTATGCTAGGATGGAGGGTTTTAGGTGGACACTTCTTTACTATGGTTGGGAAATAATGGAAATAATCAATGTTATTGTGACAAGTGCTTTCTTTTCCTTTAATTTACGATTAAACCAACAAAATAACAATCTATCGATGGATAAAGTTCTTGAACCAAATCCTAGAAACAAAGTCTATGTTGGATATTTGTTTGTTCCATATGGAGCATCGTCCATATATGTGTTGCTTTTGTACTTGTATTTTTCCTATAGATAAAAAAAGTTGTAACCATGAAACTTTCTAACACCCATCCTCTTCTATCACATATCATTGACTGCATTATTGGGTCCGAAAGTGTTCAAAAACACCTGTTATGTGTAAAATACCATATTTTTTCCAAAGGGTAGCAAATGATGGCCCTCATGTTGTTGTAATGGGTAATTTCACAATGTCACTTTTCCATTCTCTATAATGCATTCATAAAATATTATTTTTAAGTTGCAACTGGAGTGATTAACCTCTAAATATATAGTAGTATTGAATGCAATTTGTTATATTAAAATTGAGCCTCTTATTGCTATATCAAAAAATCACCAAACAATGGTAATGCAATCCTTTGAGAAGTGATGTCATTAGGGCCAATGCCGAGTGGTCAGATTTATCTCTAAAATTTGGGGGATCTCGAATAAATGTTTCATAATATTTGTTATCAAATTTAAAAATTGACTAAATTAAATTTGATAATTTCGGAAAAGGTGAAACAAATAAAAAGTTTATCTGGAAGAAACCAACCTCCTCACGTAAACGCTTGATCTTAATCACCACCCCTTTTCTACGTAATATATAACAAAGAAATAGGAAGAATATGTGGTTTTTCCTTTGTGACTAGGCAACCGCAGAGATGTCTCGAAGCTCAAGAGGTTTAATGGATGTGTAATGTGAGTTTAAGCCCTTAATCTCCTTCATACCTCTATCCTCTCTACGATAATTTTACTTGCATTTTCTGAATATGTAATCCTTATCGTATTTTGGACACATATGACAATGTTGAGCACTTATGTAATAGAAAGCTATCTTTTAAGAACTACTATTATCATTTTATCTTAGCTTCTTCGATGAAAGCTTACGCAGAGCACAACTATGAGTGACTCCCACTTGAAGCTTTACAGAACCAAAAGGTGGTAATGCACCGAAGGTCCATTTAGCCATATAATCTCTAACCCTTCCCTTGTCAAACTCAACCCTTCCTTACTCCACGATCCCACAACTATGATTTCTCTATTGACTACATTGACGATGTCATATGAATCAACTTCAAGAAGCCCAATTTGAATGAATGTTATTTTACCACTAATTCCCTTGAAATTGTTACTCGGGTCGCTTTTGAAATGGGGACTTCCCTTCCTTAAAAACATTTACATCCATCAAATATTTTACAGAAGACTTAAATCCCAATACATCGGACACCACATGCTCTCTGTAGTGCCCACTTCCCTTCGACTTCATTTTGTTTTGTTGTTTTCGAGACTGATTACTTCACTATGGATTATTATGACCTCTTGTTTTAGCATGCTAGTAGATATCATTGACATGGGACTGATTATTGATTTGATCCTTATATGATGCATATGGTTTACTGGTGGACATTTGATGATGATATTTGTATACTTTTGACAGGGATATTTATCTTAATTCTGACATGGGATATATTTAATCATATTGAGTAGAACTTGATAATTTGACTAATGTGATGATCGTTTTGATATAAATGAAATGTGGAATAAGAATGTGCTAGAAAGTGTTAAGTGATATCGTACTTGCGTAGATGATAAGTGAATCGGGTGTTGATTATTTTAGATTATATTGTATATTTGGTATGAATGTTTTAATGCGCCAACAGTCGAAGGAGGTATTTTCTGTTCTGCAGGTATATTATATTCACAACAAATTGGGGAGTGGAGACCAACCACATCGGAATTTGAGAAGAATCCAGCTAAGGTCACCATGGCAACAAGTAATTGTGTGTGTGTTAGAATTATCTGGTAAAGGAAAAATTGTGACCTAGGGATCATGTGTTGTTTTGTTTAATTTTTCCTTTTTACTATGTTAGTATGTGTTGCTCTTAGTAAGTGAAATTTTTACTTATGTTGTTATTCATATTTCTTGGATTGGAGTTTACCCTTTGTTAGCCATGGGTTGTAGTGGGTTAATTAAGTTAAATTGAAAATTGTCCTAAACTAATTAAAAGATGTGACCTAAGAGAGTTCATTTATTAACCTTGATTTACTTTGGATTTTGTGTGGATTGATGTGTGTGTTTGAGTTTGAGTGTAACACACTCTACCCCAGATGGGAAACTCGAATTTGGCCTTTGAGGCCAAATTTCAAAGCTTGTGGGACAAGTCAAACTTGTCCCACACCTCTTAAAACCCCATGCCAACCCTACCTATGGGTTGGAAGGACAAATTCAGGGTCTTTTAGGTGTTTTGGGGGATAAAAGGGTAAAAATATAAATTGAACTTTCTTTCAAATTTAATTTTGTCCTTTGAGGGAGTGGGCTTAGTTGGAGTGTGCAAGTTGCTTGCCTTTCTTTCAACCACTTATTAATGGTGCATTGGAATTTGATGTTGACAAATGATGTGGAGTGGAGGGAAAGGAGGTGGCATCCTACTTGGAGCCACATCATCCCTCCCTCTCCTTTCTCTATTTATTTGAGCCTCTTGTTTGTTTTGGGGTTGGAAGTTTTTCATGTTTTAGTCTTTTTTATTTTGGAGAGGAGAGGATTTGGAAGGAGCTTGTGAATTATTGGAGCTTGTGGATACTTGTGAGAACTTTGTTGGAGCTTGTGGATGCTTGCTTGATCCTTGAGGGATTTGAGACTTCATATTTGGAACAAACTCTACCATGGAAAGGTAAGAGCTTCCCCTTTGTTGCATTATGTTTCTTTTGTCATATGAATGTTTTTTTATGTTGTGATGAATGTTGTTGTTTGGAATGCTTGTTGGGAATGGGTAGAATGCCTAAGTTGGGAGTGAGAGGAGACTATGGGGAGCTTAATTGAGGGAGGCATAAGAGATCATGTGCTTGAGGAGGGAGCTTGGGTTGGGTGTCCACCTTGTAAGAGAAATGCTTGCATTTCTTCTTGTTTTGCTTTGAGGAGCCATAAGAGTTGAGGGAGGCATAAGAGTGAATGGAGGGATAAGGGGTACTTGAGGGAGGAATAAGAGTTGTTAGGGGTATTGTGTTTGCATTGGAGGCTTTTAGGTGGCACCCATTCCCATTGGGAGGCATAAGTGGCTTCCCCATATGTCTTGCTCTTGTGGCTTTCTTGGTAAGCCTTGTGACTTGTTGTTGTGATTGTTTTCCTTCTTGTTGTGTTGTTGATTCTCTAGTTTTGAAGGAATATGTTATGCATGTGAAATGTTATGTTTGTTATGTGGAAGCTTGTAGTTGCCATGAGTTGGATTCTCTCCCATTGTGATGTGGTTGGGGCTCGGGGGCCAATGGAGAGGATGGCTTCTCTTCTCCATTGGGTATTTTGGTTGGGAGGAGAGCGTTGCCTCTCCCCTTATTTTGTTGTGAATCAAGCAAACTATGGAGGAGCCACCTTGTTAATAATTGGAGCTTTGGAACCTTGTTGTTGACAATGTAAAACCACCATGTATCTACCCACCTTGAGTGGAGGAAAAATGTAATGTTGCTTTGTTTTCTTTAGCTTCCATTATTGTAATTTTGTTCCCATATCAAGTGGAATATGTTGTAACAAGATGTTGAAGGAAAGTTGTTTTGAACTTCATTAGTAAAGTTGTAATGTAGATGGAATCAAAAGTTGAAAGGGAGACAATCTATTTATTCTCCTTCTTACTTGACTTGGAACCCCTTATGAATAAGTTGATCTTATTGAAATGCTAGGAGATCTTGCTTTAAAATTTAATGGAAAGATTGTTGAGCACCTCTTGAGGAAAGTTGGGAATTTAAAAAAATATATAAGGATATATATATATGTATTGAACCCCATTTTGTTACTCAAAGGAGATGAATTACAAAGTTGGAATACTAGAACATTACCATTCTTGTTTTGTTGATAAAAAAGACTTAAGTCTTTTAATAGTTTTAAATATGTCAATAAAGAAATCTATGCTCTAGTTCTACTATGCTTTGCTTCATTTCAGAATTTATTGTAAATCTTATTGCAAAAAAAAAAAAAAAAGAAATGAAACCAAACCTATTCAAAATCTCATGCAATGTTTATTAAATGGTGTAGAAATAAATTTTAATGCAAAGACTTTAAGTTCATTAAGAGCAATACCCAATACCCCATGATGCCTAATAGAGGTATTAATAGTTTGAATATTATTCCCATTTAAGTAACATTAAAACTAAGAAATTTATTAATATTATATTTAATAATATTAATGTACTTTTAATTGCCTTTTACATATGTGAACAAAAGTATGCGATTACTAATATATACAAATATAAAAGAAATGATTTTTTTGTTTTAGCCTCCTAAAGCTTTGTCACGCAAGAACAGCGGCGAGCCTGTGAGCTCGTGGTATGCACAGTCGATTGTGCTTCACAAATGTTCTGACATGAAACAGATCCACCTCTGCGAGGCTCCTTCCACGAGCCATACTGTTTATGCACGGGATCTTAATAGAAGTTCTACGCATTAGTTTTCCACCAGGCCTTCTACCAACGCGCTCACTGTCCCTCAATCGATTGATAAATGTAACTCGAAGGAGAACTCCAGAAATTTGAGGATGCATTCGATACTGAACAGATAACAACATAGTTGGCTTTACTTCGGTTACGTTATCAGATCACGGCTTGCTTAAATCTTTATCCAATCAGTGATATCACATTCTTTTTGGTTCTCTGTGGAAGTATGAAGGAGCTGCCGCTGCATTTTTGTTCTTAGACCCAATTGTTCATGGAGACTATCCGACAAGTATGAGGAAAATAGTTTTGCCGAACCCAATAATGATTCTATTGCACTCGCTGAAGCTTTGAACGACCAGTACAAAGTTAACAACTTAACCTCCATCTAGATGTGCTTAGATATGTGCTTGCAGCAATAAGGTAAAGAACAACATACCATCTCTCCCATGCAAATAAAACAATTTCCCATTTCTCTTTAAGCGTCTTAACAAAAAAAAGAAACTATTATTCAATACTAAACAGATAACAACATAGCTGGACAGGTTGTTTTCTTGCGCGCCTGCTACCTGTCCGCCTCAGTGGACTATTGTAAACGCCCCCTCTGTCCTCAATCATTTTTTCAAGCATATATCAAAAGGCAGAACCCGTTTTGAAGGTGCATTCGATATTGAACAGTTGTTGGCAACGCAGCATATTGCGATTCAGTGCTTTTTTTTTTCTTTTTAAACGCCTTCACTGTTCTCAATCGTTTTGATTAAATTTCACAAAGGAGAATCCCAAAATTTGTAGATGTATTCAATACTGAGCAGACAACGAAAGTAATGGACAACCTGCAAGCTTAAGTGCTCGTAAAAAAACAAAGGGTCAGTGGTGGTTGCCGCCGTCTGGGCATTATCGCTCTCGCCCCGTAGCTCCATCTACCACCTCCTTTTTGATTGCACGTACGGCCGGGACAGTGGAATAATGACAGGGCGGCTGGACAGAAATTAGATTTGCAAAATATAGTGAATTCAATGTTTTAGGGGTGGTTGGAAGAAGCGTGCACGCCAAGGAGTGGGAGGGAGTCTTGATGGTTGGCGGTGGCCATTAAAGCCACCCACCCCAATTTCTTGCTGTCAAACCAAAATTTGAATACTTCCCTCCTTGAAAAATCTCATGTCCCCTTGGTTCAATTTCGACCTTATGTTTTTAAGTATATAGTTCAAGTTCAACTTCGGTCACACCCATCCTTTGGCCTTGCTCCATGAGTTGGACGATAGTATGATTAGAGAGTTAATTATTGGCCGCTTGGTATGCCAACGTGGATCGTTATGTGGTATTGTCTAGAGAATTATTTGTGGCCGGAAAGGTAATAGAGTAAACTCATCCAATGCAAATAATGAGCTCGCCGCCAATGTTGAAGCGGACGTGTCAGAGCCAATAAAAAGTAGCCCGCGAGTTATGTAACAAGCTTGTCACTAGCTCGCCCAATGTAATTAATAACTCGCCGAGTTGTGTGGAGTAGCTTGGTCTCCAATAAAGCCCACCGAATTTATTTGACCAGCTCGCTAGGAGTGGTTTGACTTTTACAACCTTGATTGGTGGTACACGTATAAGCTAAACTCATCGAGCCATGTGGAAACAACTCGAAGTAAAATACTTTAAAAAAAAAAAAAAATTGTCGCATTTGCGGTCGAATGTTTGTGGCACGGCATCATCGTCGTCAAATCGTCGTCATGAGCGAAGCTTCGTTTTGTGGGCGTTACACTCTCCACGAATTCTTGGGCTTTGCCTCCTCTAGATTGTGGTCGAATACTCTATATATGTATTAGTTGCATCTCTACAAAATGTGAGAGTATGTGAACTTTTCAACAAAATGTTTGACAATAGGTTTGTGGTTTGAAACTCAAAAACCCTCTATTCCTTGTGGAAAAACAAGAGATATATGCAAAGTTGGAGAAATTATCTTGGGAGATGAAAGGAGAGTGATATTTTCCGGATCAAAAACATGTCTTTGAGTGATGTTGGCGAGGACAAAAAATCATTCCTTTGCCCTCATGGTAAGATGATGGAAAAAATATTATGCCTTTCTCATTGGCTTTCTCACTCTGAATTGTAGAAAAATGTGATGTGACTCTTTAACTTTCCTCTCTACATAATTCTTGAGATTGAATTGAGAATAAGATGACAATTGAGAAGGAGATTGAGATCGCAATAGATGGATCATCATTTTAGGATTATTTTGAAGTGCTAGAAATTTGCATTATTATGCAAACTACTTCTACCACAAATGGTAGGCCCGTAGATTAGACATGGGAGAAAAAAATGAGGGTGCACGTTGGTTTATGCTATCATGGCTAACTGATCGAGGTGGACAACTTTGCAAAAAAAAAAATGGTAAATGCCTCCTTCCTGTCGAATTAGATCGTGTGCACTAAACTCCCCAAGATTTCATAGAATATTGCACCACCATCATTAAATCATTGCAATTTTATTAATGCCTAAATGTCATGTTAGATTTATTAATGCCTAAATGTCATGTCGGTAACAAAAAATTTACCATATTTTTGCATCATAAAAACTATAGTTTGGTAAAATAATAGAATATTCTCCCATAACATAAGAGGAAGATTCTCACAATTTTCATTAAGAACAATAGAAAATATTAAAAATAAAAATTAGATTTTCACACCACATAATTTGATTTGTTAAATGACATAATAGCAAAGTGAAACTTTTATGTACCTGCCCTTGGCAGGTTAATAAAGCTACTCAATCCTTTTTCCAACTTCCACTAACATAAACTAATAATAAATAGTTTATATTGTTAAAAAAACTTAAATTCAAAGGTAATTTCTGCGTACTTTCATACGGCACATAAATAAATACTAAAAGGGATATTCCTGCCCTAGGATTGGAAGCATACTAATTTTAAAATTAACAAAGCAAATTACTTACAGTTGTTACGTCCTCCCATAATTCTTCCAGCTGCTCAGCTTTATAAAGCTCCAACACACTTAACTTCTCCAACGATGGAAGATTTCTGTGCGGAAACGCAAACCATCGAAGCCACACAAGATCTGTAGATACCTCTGCACATTCCTGGGTAAAATCATTTCGTCTAACAGCAAGAAGTTGTAATCCTGTTGTAGGGCTTGAGTTTCTCATCATCTCGCTGTACTCTTTCAAAGGCAGTTTAAAGCATGTGGGACTGTCATAAAGCCACGATTCTTTCTTCATCCACCAAAACGTGGCGGCCTTTATCCCCCGAAGCAACATTCCTTCCTGAGTGGGAAACGCAAAAACAAAACATAAGAAGACTGATCTTAAGAACAATGAAATTGATACGAAAAAAAAACAAGTTTTCGATGGCAAATTTAATGATAGGGAATATTGAACTCACCTGAATACGGATACTGTGCCTTGGAGAGAACAAGCGAGATGGTGAGTGGGTCATTGCAATTTCCCTTCCCAGATCCCTCAAGTGATCATGCATTGTTATGCAATCTTCCTCATCGACCTCAACAAGACACTTGCTGAAAAGCTTTTCCCAACCACACAGACCACTCCACTCTGATCCATCCCACACAGCAATGGCCAAACTCTTCTTTTCCCCAATGAAAAAACAAGCTACATCCAAAAACATTTCTTGCTCTTCCTCATCGAGTGCCTCGTAGCTTACTTTCAGCTTATCCTTAATGTCTTTGGGCAATATTCTCTGGATCTTATGTAGCTGAGATTCCCAATAATCATTGGAATTTCTACCGTAAAGTTGTGCTCCTATAACCTTCAAAGACAATGGCAACCCATTGCAAACTTTTAGAAACTTTTCAACTAAATCTTCAAAGCCTCCAGTGGGGAAGGCCGTAAGAATGCGTGGAAGCAGAAAAGCTTCTCGGCATGAGATTGATGTAGCGGTCTCATTTTATAAACTGACGTGATGCCTGACTTTGTAAGTACATCCCCTTCACGGGTTGTAACAATGATCAGACTGCCCGGTGCGAGGCTGTCCTTTGGTGGCAATAGAGCATCCACCTGGTCTTCGTGATCTACATCATCCAAAACTACAAGAATAGATTCAGAAAGAGATCTCAAGCGGTTTGATAGAATCGCTTTGCCTTCATGTATATTATCAAATGATCCATTTTGGCCGCATAGGTCCTTCAATAATTTTTTTGCTTATCATGCATAGCGTTTCTGGCTGCAGCATCTCGCACATCAGTCACAAAACTGAACCGATTGATGGATGAGCGTTTCCTGTTGTAAAGCTCCTTCGCAAGTGTGGTTTTACCAGCACCACCAAAGCCAACGATACCCACAATCTGTACACGGGATTGAAGAGTACTAGCTTCAAATTGTTGTACGATTTCATCCATTGCGACTGGATACTTGGCTACCTCCAAAGGCATTTTCTTAACCGCTTTCATAACGGAATTGACTATGCTCTCCAATATCCTTCCTTCATCGCTAAACATGTACAACAACAAAAGAAAAAATGTGTTTAAACATGCCATGTAAAAGATTTGATTAACGCGCTTAATGGAATATTGAAAATCTTAGTCGCTAGAGTTATTCATGACTAAACATTTACAACCGAAAAACACACAATGATAACAGATATTGCAGTAATATACGTACATCAATCATGTAAATGGAAAGTGAGAGGCAGAATATTGAAATACTTACTCATTGTCGCTGATCAGCATACGCCCTGTAATATTGGAGACACACTGGAGTGCCGTCTTCCACTCCTCGAGTCTCTCTGAGGAGTATCGACGCTTCTCTACATGTTGGGAAAATGCGCTGGCATAGATTCCTTTCCCTTGATCCACCCATCTAAGATCTTCAGGCTTAACATGATAGAACACGGGAATAATTGGGGCGCCAGTTTTGAGCATAAAGGATAGCTCGGCCAAACACCAGGCGGATTGAGCATAGTTTATCGAGAATATAGCAATATGAACTGAAGCACTACACATTGCCTCTTGTAATGCTATTGGTATGGAATCGCCCAATTCAAGCTCTTCTTGGTCCAGAAAAGCCCTTATTCCAAACCGCTTTAGGGTATAATAGATGGTGCTGGCTAACTTGTGTTTAACATCACAACCGCGGTGATTAATAAACACATCATAGGTCGCGTTCCTGGTTAGAGTCGAGGATGGCAGAGATAGCTGCGGTGAAATTCCTTGGAAAGGTTTGGATGAGGAAGCCATGGCCTTTGATATGATACGAAGAGAAGAGAGAGGAATCGATCAATGAAGTGAGACAGAGACAGAAACTCAATGGCGAGGGAGAGGGAGAGGGAATAGGTTGTGTTCAATGTTCAAGTAGGAAAGGCTGAATTTCAAACTTATGCGAAACTAAGGGAGGACTGAACTTTGCGTTGAAAATTGTGTGAAGAACGCTACATAGCGTACCACCCTTTTTAGGGAAGTCTTGCATGTGTCCCTCAACAATCATTTGACACGTGTGTAAAAGAAAATCAAGTTTATTAAGAAAAAATAATACACCTTCAATTTTTAAAAATCAATTATGCGAAAAAAAACCCATACTAAAGATAATCTTACCATTGTCCTCTTGTTTGCTTAAGTATGTAAAACTTCAAACATATCGTGGTCATTTCTAGTGTATATTTCCGACATATAATGATTTATAATTCTCTAAATTTTGGCCCTACAAAAAAAAAATGCACACATTTTGAGTTACGAAGAATATGTTGGCCTTATTTAGTGCTTTTAAAAAGTATTCATAATTCTTACCAATTTAAAAATCCAATTCCTAAGTGCCCCAAAAAAATAATAAATCCAGCTTTACAATTGTTCCTACCCAATTTTAACTATTCAAGTGTCGATATATCATTGTCAAATCGGGTTGACTTAGTCAATTCCTATTGAATTTAGGATTCAACAATTTGGATCCTTTCACACATTAGTCACGTGCAAAACTGATCTTGATGGTATCTCAAATAGTTAGGAAAATCAAGTATGCACCCCAACCTATTTGATGAAATGTACCAATGAAATCACCACCTCGATGATTTGGTTTGTCACGAAATATCTACAAACCTACAACTAGAGCCATGTGTTAGTTTGTTAGCTTGGACCATTGTTTGTCCATTTGTTAAGATTAGATAATAGTTATCTTAGTATTGAGTATGAATTAATTGTTTTCTAATTATTGATTTCCTTTAGTGACACTTTACAACCAAATTTGTTATGGTTGTTATGTTGTTATGTATTTCACATGTTGATTGAGAATAGATCTTGGCAGTTGGTTTACAAATGAGAGTAGTATAAAGGAGGTCATTGGGTATTTGGAGAACACAAGTTTTGGAGAAGCATTTGCAGAGCTAGCAAATGAGTTTGTAAGTTTGCGGTGATAGCAAGCCGGATCTTGCAGTGTTAGCAAGGGCGTGGTGATAGCGTTGGGGATAATAGTGGGGAATATCGGCGGGAGAAGTTGGGAGATTGTCGGAGTTCTCCCGAAGAGGCAAGGAATCTTTGATCTCTTAATTTGCTGAAGTTAATATAATTCCTCATCTCAGAGAACTCGCTTTCCCTTAGGGGTTGTTCAGGGACAATCATTGTCAAAAATATTGTATTCTTTGTGTTACGTATTTCTTTCCGTATTTTTATTAGTGAAGTTACACTGTGTTATTTTTCAATATTAGCGCATGAATTAGTTTTCAGCGTAGCTTAAATAATCTTTAAAGATAGAAGATTAATAATCGGTATGGATGAATAGAATTTTCACATGGTATCGAGCAGTGTTAAGGGTAGAAAAGGTTTGCCCTAGGAAAGAAATTGAGGGTTTACTATAACCTAGTTTGATCTCTTTAAATTATTTTTGCTTTTATCCTTGAGATGGCTTCAGTTTGGTTTGAGAGATCAAGATAGATTAGATGGTGCCTCGAATTCCTGGTGTCTCAAGGCGGACTTTCCTTATTGTTGGAAAGAGAATGGTATAAAGGATTATGTTACATTTGTTGTAATTATACCTACAGACGCAACACAAACTGACTTAGATACAAGAAAGAGGATGCCAAGGTGAGGAGGATTGTCCTTGATGGTGTCAGGATCATATTGTTCCACACATCTCCGACTTAGATATGGAAAAGAAGATGTGGGATGCCATTATGAATTTGTACCAAATCGCTACCACTAACCGATAACCGATTCTCGGAGAAAAGTTGAAGAATACCCATATGAACAAGGGAGAAGACGTTACAAGTTACCTCACTAGGATTAGACTAAAAGAGGATGAGTTAGAAATTGTTGGAGATAAGCCGATTATGATTAGCTAGTAATAATAGCCCTAAATGGGTTTACTAAAACAAAGGGGATGTCTTTGTTCAAGTTGTTAGTGGACGAGACACCTTACCGAGTTGGGATCGACTATGGACTGATTTCACTCGGGAGGAGTTTAGACTAAGTCTTGTCAATGAGGCCAACAAGAGTCATAAAAGTGAGGGAGAACAAGAAAACGTTTCCCCAATGGGAAAAGGGAAACCAAAGAAGGGATTTTAAAGGATCATATTCTCAAAGTGAGAAGAAGAAGGACATGTCTAAGGTTAAGTGTTATGGCTGTCATGAGTTTGGCCACTATGTTAGTAATTGCTCATGAAAGGAAGAAGAATGATAAGAAGGGAAAGAACTAGGTGGTGGCTTCAACAAGTGCAGAGGAGCTCTCTGGAGATTGTAGGATGAGTTTGCACTCATAGCTTATATGGTCAGCTCAACCTCACGGTGTGTTTGGTATATAGATAATGGGCGTCATTTCATATGATAGAAGTTAGAGAGTACTTCCTAGTTCTTGGAGGAGGACACCAATATCCATATTTCTATGGGGAACTTGTCCAAGCTCAACCCACTGGGAAAGGGGCATTGCCTGGGCTTCGTGAGGGAGAATGGAAAGATAGTTCCACTTCATGATGTCTTACATGTGCCAAAGCTTAGGTATGAATCTTATTTATGTATCTGTTTCTTCAGGATAAAGGGTATAATGTACTTTCTAGAGGACACATGTGTTGATTAAGCACAAGGATTGGAAATCACCCATAACTATTGGAGTTAGGAGTGGTCACCTTTATAGGTTACAATTTGATACTCGTAAGGCACTTATGAGCAGCAGTAATCCTAGAGATCTAGGAGAGCTATGGCATAGGAGGATGGGACATATTCATCATGGAGCTCTTAAATTGCTTCGTGAGACAGTGACAGGTGTTCTAGAGGTGAGCACAGAGCATGATGATGTATGTTAGGGAAGTTTGTGAAAACATCTTTTCCAAGGAGTGACAATAGATCTAAGGGTGTTCTTGATCTAGTACATTTAGATGTATGTGGACCAATGTCGACAAAGTCTCTCGAGGATATGTGTACTATGTTACATTTATTGACGATTTCTTTAGGAATACCTGGATATACTTCTTGAAGACCAAGGATGAGATTTTTAGTCGCTTCCCGAGAGTTCAAGGCTCTTATGGAGAACTCGGCAGAAGGAAGATAAAGGTTCTTCTATCGGATAATGGAGACAAGTACTGAAAATGACTTCCCGAAGATTTATGTACTAGAGAAGGAATCAAGAGAGAGTGGACAGGTTCCTTACAATCCATAGCAGAATGGAGTTGCTTTGAGAGGAAGAACCATTCTATATCAGAGGCAACAAGGGCTATCCTACATGACCAGAACATGCCCCGCTATCTATGTGCGAGAGGCATGTGAGTACAACAATTTACATTTAGAATAGGGTTCCACACAAGGTACTAGGGGGAGGATGACACCAGAGTAAGCTTTCATAGGGAAGAAGCCGATGTAGGTCACTTCAGATATTTGGTAGTTTGGCATATTGTCATATTCCGGAAGATACACATACCAAGTTAGATCAAACTACGAGAAAGGGGTACCTTGTTGGGTACAATTGAAACTTCAAAGGCATATATGATTTTTATTCTAGTGGACTAGAAGAATTATTGTCAGGCGTGTCAAGTTAATGGAGGAAAAAGAATTTAGAAGGTCCGAGAGATTTTCCATCGGATGATCAAAGTGAGAATCCAATAAAAGGTCCAAGTCCAAGTCAAGGGCGATAAACCTCAAGTACGATTACTTAGTACAAGCATAGACTCGGGTAGTGAAGATTCACAAAGTATGGAGCAATGGTGCAGCGAGATATGCATCTAGAATATTTAGAGGTTGATATTTCATCCTCTACAATTAGCGGCGAGAACCGTGAGGTTCAAAACACACAAAGGATACTCAAGATTTTGTGGGAGCTCCTAGGAAGAGTACGAGATAGAGGAAAGAACAGCACAAGTTTAATGACTATATGGCATTAGTTAATGACTTATTGGTAGATAGTGAACCTTCCCAGAGATATCAAGAGGTTGCAAAACATCGTGTATGGAAAGATGCTATGATTGAGGAATATACTTCAATAATGCATAATGATGTGTGGGAGGTAGTGCCTAGACCAACAGATAGAGCGATAGTTGGATCACGCTGGATCTTCAAGATAAAGCACGGTGCAAATGGTAGCGTGAGAAATACAAGGCAAGGTTTGTGGTAAAGGAATTCTCTCGGAAGGAGGAATAGACTATGAGGAGACATTTGGTCCAGGTGGCCGGTGTATACTTCTATACGAGCTGTAATCTCATTTGTAATGCGGATGGGATGGTAGATCCATCAGTGGATGTCAAGACATCATTCCTTAATGGTGAATTGAAGGAGGAGGTATACATAGAACAACCAAGGAAGGATTTGTAGCTCACAACAAAGAGACCCACGTGTGCAGATTGATAAAAGCCTTGTACGGACTCAAGCAGGCTCCTAGAATGTGGTATGAGCGCATTGATACATACTTGTAGAAAATGGGCTTTGTGAAGAGTGAGGAAGATGGTAACCTCTACTACTTGGTGGTTGGGGGAGAGTCATCATTCTTGTTCTATATGATAGATGACTTGTTTCTTACAGTACACTAGGGCTCATAGAGGAGTGCAAGAGGGACCTTGCATAGAGTTTGAGATGAAGGACTTGGGACTCATGCACTATTTGTAGGCATGGAGGTGTGGCAGCGAGATAGATGGAGAGATTTTCCTTGTCAAGGGAAATATTGCATTGAAATCTTAAAGAGATTCGAGACGAAGGATTGCAAAGCCATGTTTACACCTTTGATCACTAATTGGAGGAAGGTAGATACATCTAAGGACAAAGATGTAGATCCCACCTTATATAGGTAGTTAATTGGTTCGCTCATGTATTTGTGTCAACACTAGGACATATATAGCATTTACGCAAAGTAAACTCTCTTAGTCGGATTCATGGTTGAGCCAAAGAGAGTGCATTGGACAACGGCTAAACATGTGTTGCGTTATTTACGTGGTTCAATTGAGTATGGGATCATATAGGTTCGAGTGAAGGAATCAAACCGTATAGGCTATACGATGCGATTGGGTAGGTAGTCTGACAAATGACAAAAGGAGCACTTCAGGGTTTTGTTTCAGTTTAGGATCAGGATTTGTTTCTTGGTTCAGTAGGAAGTAGAAGTCTGTGGCTTTGAGTTCATCAAAAGCGAATACATTGCAGCTAGCATAGCGGCGTGTGAAGCTATATGGCCCGAGAGGTTACTTAGTGGCCTTGTTTGGTCGGAAGGTTGAGAATACTATGATACAATGCAACAATCGAGAGTTACATCAAGTTGTCGAGAATCCAATGTTTTATGATAAGTCTAAACATATAGATATTAGGTATCACTTCATCAAGGATTGGTACAATGAGGTATTTTTCAGCTACAATACATACCTATAGAGGAGCGAGGTAGTAGACATTCTAACTAAGGCATTGGGGAAGGGAAAATTATCTTCTTTAGAGATAAGATGGGTGTCGTGCAGAACAAATTCCTTGCTAAGAGGGATTGTTAGTTTGTTAGCTTGGATAGCTGTTTGTCCATTTTCTAATATTAGATAATAGTTATCTTATTGGTGAGCATGAATTAATTATTTTCTAATTATTGATTTCCTTTAGTGACACCTTACAACCAAATTTGTTATGGTTGTTAAATTGTTATGTATCTCAAATTGCCGATTGAGAATCGATCTCCGTTGGTTTACCAATGAGAGTAGTATAAAAGGAGGTCATTGGGCATTTGGAGAACACAAGTTTTGTAGAAACATTTACAGTGCTAGTAAATGAGTTTGTAAGTTTACGGTGATAGCAAATGAGTCTTGTAGTTTTAAAAGAGGGCACAATGATAGTGTTAGGGGATAATAGTGGGGAATATCGGTGGGAGAAGTTGGGAGATTGTCGAGTTCGCCCGAAGAGGTAAGGAATGTTTGTATCACTTAATTTGCTGAATTTAATATAATTCCTCATACAGCAGAACTAGTTTTCCCTTAGAGGTTTTTCCAGGGGACAATTTGTCCAAAAAAATTGTGTTCTTTGTGTTAAGCATTTTTTCCATATTTTTATTAGTGAAGTTGCAATCGTGTTATTTTTTTGATATTAGTTGTGAATTAGTTTTCAGCAATGATAAATAATATTTAAAGATAAGAGATTAATAATCAGTGATTGCAATAGAATTTTCACACCATGCCCACCTATGGTCTAAGAGGCACATGGCTGAGGTGATCCAAAATCATAATTAGTTGGATATCCTATCCGTATGCTAAGAAAAAACTTGTGTTGATCATATTTTTTCATCCGAAATCGGTGAAGAGGATCACACCCATGAAAAGGATCCTTGTTCCTCTAAATCTTGAGCACCTCTCTCGACAATACCAACAAATCAAATCACACCTCTAAGAAGAAGGAATGGAATTATTCAATTATCTCTAATTTTATGAAGTCGAGTTGGGTTTTTTTTTGTCACGAGGGAATAAGGGATAGGGAATGTCAAGGGATATGATTTAGAAGTAGTAAGGGTAGGGAGAGATTGTCTCAAGTTGTTTATTTTTAGTGTTTGGGTGGAACACAGTTGATGGTTAGATCAATGCACACATGTTGGAAGAGGATGACTATGTGGAGATACTGCAAGGGAAGGAATCGTAGAAATTTCTGTAAATCTAAGCCTTTTCCAATCTATTTTCCTTATGTTTATTATAATTTTGGTTAGTGTCAAGACTTGAGATTTGTGGATTGTTATCAGTAATGCCATTTTGAGAGGCGGTTATTTACAAGTACTACAATTCAGAGTGTATAACAGAATGTTATGGGGATTGTAATCATCTCATTATAGGGAAACACATCAAAATTTGACCCCAAAAGTGTTACAGAAATCCTATATCTTAACATGTCTCTAAACTGGATTGCTTTTTTCATGGTGTTTGAGCTATCTCTTTAGCATATAGTGGATGTAGCATAAATGGACATAACTATCCCACTAACATCCGCCATAGATTTGTTGACAAGATGTCAGATTTACTCGTAATTTATATGAAGTGGAAATGATGAAATGGTACAGTTTCTTCATCTTGAACAAAAGGAATAACAATAAAAAAGCTGGAATAATATAGCTAATGATTTGTTCAAATGATTGCAGACCTCATTAACAATGCTAAACAATTTTGTGTTGTCACTGATTTAGCCTAATATCATTTGAAAAATGACATTCCTTACTACGGACTTCACACTATTGAAGTAATTGCGATAAATCAATAATTGAATAGAAAAAATGTGTAGTTTGGGTAGAATTATGTTATATGCCACTTGTTGAATGCAAATGTGATGGTAGCAATTATTATCATACATAAATCAACATTAAATAACATCTTTACATATATATTATTCCTATTCATTCCTCTTTTTTTTTTTTTAAATGCAAAGATGAGACAACACACACAATTGGAAGATGTTGCCTCACTTTTATGATTTCTATAATCATAGGGCATGTTGGTTTAGGTTGCTTGCGATGCAAGACATTGAAAACAAATACATATGTCTAAAGAGATTCCACTTGGTATCCAATGGAAAGGAGCGCATTTAGATGTTAAGATCGTTGCTACGCATATATTAACTACAGATAAAATATGTTTTGTAAGAGGATAAGTCACCATATAAGATTCTCCCTAGATGTTGTGCATGTTTATATGTTTGACCTGTTAGAATATTTTGTTGTTAAATGTTAGACCTATAGGTCAAACCTCATTTGTTTATTCACTACACATTGACCAAATATATTTGTATGTGATGGACATCAATCTCTCGACAATGTGGAACCCCCCACCCCAAAAAAAAAAAAGGGGCTACGATCATTCTATTGTTAAGACATAATGGAGGAAGGGATAATAGACAATATTATTGAAAAATAACTAGCATACCTATATTTTATAAATATATGTAATATATGCCAAGAGGTATATATTACATATATTTATATATTATATAAATATATAGGTGCCTCGTGAACTTCACCTCTCGACATATTTTACATATCATGTTTTGGTTTATGTTTCTATGTGTATGTAAAATATGCCGAGAGGTGAAGTTCACGAGGCACCTATATATTTATATAATATATGTAATATATACCTCTCGGCATATATTACATATATTTATATAATATAGGTATGCTAGTAGCAACCGTAGGAGTTGCATTATACATAAAACAATACCAAAAATAAAGTATGAAAAATAAGGGGGAATTTAGTTCGTGTATGAATAAAATAAAATTTATAATTTAATATTATAATTATTTATTATCAAAACATAGTCACTTATATGTAATTTTCTTATGTAATTATATTACTATATAACTTAACACATATTTGTCTTTGGAGAATGAGTATGAGCAAAAAAAATCAAGGTCTATAATGCACGAAGTTCTTATGGATTTTATTAGTAACCGTATTATCAAGTTAAAAAAATGCAATATTTTTTCATACAAATTAAAATGCGTAATGTACATCACATGTAATGACAAATTCACAGAATGAAATGTGTGCTACACATGGTACATTATTTATATTCCAAGGACATAATTCTTTTTTCCTCAGCCTTTCGTTTCAAAAGTAGTTTTCCGTTCTTCATTTTTGCATAGCACTCATATGAAAATGGCAGAGATATTCTTAGACTCTGCAATGACTTCACTCGAGAGATAGCCACAAATGTTAACCCCATTGTCTCTCTTTCTTCAATATCAACTATAGCCTTGGAAAGATTCAAACCTTACAATTCGGAAAGAGAGTAGGGAATGCCATATCAAGTAGTCCCATCATTACATACTCATTGATAGGAGATGCTCCTATCCCCGACCTTTGTCAATGAGTGCTCCAAGGTCCACATATGAGGGTTATTCACCCACGCATGGATTAATTCCATCTCCCTTGGTGCATTAGGTGGTTTAGATGCCATCGATGTTGTATGAATAATTATATTTCCTTCATCTATCTCCATGGTTGGACCTATAAAAAATTTCATTTGCGTCGGAATCAAACTCCATATGAACTGAGTTCAGCTGCTCAAACACATTCTCAGCAGAATGAGGTGGAAGTTCATTCAGAGCATTTTCATCGATTTGGACATCTGAATAGAACTTATCATGTTCTATTTTATATTTCAATGCATTATAAACTCACTCTCTATTGACTGTAAAGTCATAATTTGTTCCACGCTGATCTCTCCTCCGAACAATAATCATCGGCAAATCTTTCAATCTATGGGGCAAAAAATTAGTGATTTCTTTTACTTCTTGAGGAAAACTTATCGTGTGACCTTTATATTTATATTGACCTCCTGTTGCATGTGTCACCTGTAGGATTGGGTTGACACGGGCTATTAACATTTCCTCAATTTGAGTTAAGTTTGCAAGTTCTGGCGGTTGTGGCCCAGGATCCATATTGTTTGATGCCGAAAATCGATGATGACCTTTCTCTTGTCGACATCTAGTACACACAGGTCCTTCAGGTGTTCGAGAAACTTTTATTCCAATGTAACATTCTTGACAAATATAACACATGACCGGTGAAGAAAGGTTATCAAGACCGTGTCGAAAAATCATTTGGACCGTATTGAAATCTCTCCCAAGCATTCCATTGGGATCATCTATCATGTGTTCTCTCACAATATGCGAGTCTTGCATTCTTCTTCTTCTTCTAGGTTCGATTGTTGACTCCTCTTGTAAATCATTATTTTGCATTCTTCTTCTTCTCGTTGTTCGTATTGGTTGTAATGTCATCTCCTGTTGCACACTATCATTCTCTAAATTATTTACAACATCTATATTCATTATATCTTGGGCCAAGTTTTCTGGTGTTTCGAGCACGCGATCCATCGATGTTGAATTTTCTGCCCCAGAATTAACTTCAACATTACCAGCCATTCTATGATAATTCCTCTGAGATGCTTCGCGGTGAAGTTCTTGTCTATGTAGTCTTTCCTCCTCTTGCAACTGACCTAAAAAATCTATGTCTTTGTAACCTTTCTCTTGATACATGTGAGTCATCTTGAGATGATCGTTCACGAATTATTGTCATGTTATTTGCATGTTGTCATCTTTCTGCATCTAATTCTTCATTTGTTAATTCAGCCCTCCGTTCTGTGAACCTTTGTCTATCGTTATCATTTCGAAGTTTCCTTTGTTCCTCTCATTGTGCATCTATCATTTCTTGTTGTCTCCTTCTGCGATATTGTCTTTGATATTCTCTTCGATATGCTCTTCTTTCATCTTCATTTTCAAAATTTAATCATGGTCGAGCCACACCTATAAAGTATTTTCAAAAAAAAATTAATTATTTATATAACTAAAAAATCCACATACATGTAATAGAAATCAATCATATATCATCCAAGTTGTAACAATTAGCAAGGCTAGTCAAAAAATGATATGAATTTAAAAGAATAGGAGATTAGAAAAAGCGTTTCCATTTCCATATCTATGACCTTTTATTTGATTTTTAATAGTTTTTTCACCAACACACTCAAAACACTATGTAATTTATAAAATCATTTATATAAATAATGCAATCAAATCCTCACATTCTCGTCTTTCTTCCTCAGGAAACCGATCTGAACGAATCTATCCTTGTATCCTTATTCTTGATACATGTGAGTCATCTTGAGACGATTGTGCACGAATTGTCATCATGTTATTTACATGTTGTCATCTCTCTACATCTATTTCTTCATTTGTCAATTCAACCCTCCGTTCTGCAAATGCTCTTCTATCATTATCATTTCAACGTTTCCTTTGTTCCTCTCGTTGCACATCTATCATTTCTTGTTGTCTTCTTCTGTGATATTGTCTTTGATATTCTTTTCTTTCCTCTTCATTTTCAAAATTTAATCTTGGTGGAGCCATGCCTATAAAGTATTTTCAAAAATCACCTAATTATTTATATTATTTAAAACTCCATGTACATGTAATAGGAAATAATCATATAGTAAAGAGAATCTAAAAATTATGAAGGACACTCAAAATATGATATGAACTAAAGCGACACAAACTATCACATTTACAAATAACAAACAATACCTCAATTCTCTATTAACACAACAATTCTTCATCGACGTCATTGTATAAATCATTATTATACAGGCAAGTTGTGACAATTCAACAATGTTCCTCTCATAAATAACACAATATCAAAGACAAAAATATAAAACAAATAATTCTCAATTGCGTATTCAAAAATCAACTATATCCATGTCCTTCAATGAAATAAACGCACACCACCTTGTAAAGAAATGTTCAAATGCACATATCCACGTTAATCATTGCTTGAAAAAACACAACATACAAATGTCAATAAAATAACATCTCATCCACTCACGAAAATGAAAAACATTATGATGGAACCATAGTTCCTGGGAATTTATATGAAAACATTTTTCCAAGCATACACAAAATATGATTTCATGGTTTCATTATAGAAATTTAAAATATTTAGATTTAACGTTTCTTAGAGAAAAATTGCATTGTCAGAAGATGCATATGTTATACATACATCGGGATGTCCCTCGTTATGTTGCTTTAAAAACCTTTTTGAGAACACAGATGACATCCAAATTAGGACGTGCTAGGAGAGCATAACAGGAAACATCCCATTTGCAAATCCTAGCTCCCGGTATCGAAAAAGGCGCGTGCAACGATAGATTCCAAGTTGGACAAATATCCACAAATGTTCCCAATGAAAATAATGTAAGGATATATATATATATATATATATATATATACAAAAATTTCTCATAAACATCACATTCTTTTTTTCAGAAAGTTTATATTAGTCAATGTCTTAAAATTATAAATGTACAAATATTCAATTTCTAAATACACAATGCACACTAAGATGTTAAAAATTGTCTATATAACAAAAGCAAAATCTTAATAATTGAAATATTTTACAAGTTTCTATAATTTTTAGATGATATACATCTCTAATTGTAATGTTTCCATTGTTTTTTTAAAAGAAAATTTTGTAGAGAGGCTATCACATCTCACTCTAAGTTACTACTATTATAAATTACATATCACTTTGAATAATAACTATTTAAAAGCTGTATTTAATTAAATTATTTACTTCCCCACACCCAAGAATTTAACTTCCTCTTAAAAATACTTTAATTTTATGTAATAATTCCCAAGAATTAAATGTTGGTTTTCTATGTCAAATATGGAAACCTATATTAAACATAAATATATTTTTTAAAGGAATTTTTATAACTTATTTATTACTTATAATTATTTACCTAATAATATATTAAAACATATTTAAACTTATTGATTTATTTCAGCATTATACTTTTGTTTGTAATTAACAAATTAAATTACTAAAGTGTTTTTACTTTTAATAATTTTTATACATAATTCACTTCCCTACACCCGATAATTTAAAAATTAATTTATAAAGTATTTTTACCACGTTTAAAAATTAAATTACTAAAGTGTTTTTTACCTTTAAATTATTTAACCTTATAAATATAATATTACTTCCCCACACCCAAGAATTTAACTTCCCTCTTTACTTTAATTTATGTAACTTCCCCAAGAATTAAATTAAATTAGTAAATTACTAAAGTTAAATTAAATTACTAAAGTCTTTAAATAATTAAATTACTAAAGTATTTTTGTACCTTTAAATTATAAAATTAATTTAAAAATATTTTTACCTTAAATTATTTAACCTTTAAATTATTTACTTGCCTCACATTTTCCATAAGAAAGAATTTAACAAATTCAAATTAGTAAAGTGTTTGATAGTAATGCTTCCCCACATGAGAATTTTTCACAAATTAAAATCTAAATTAGTAACATGCTTTTGTAAAATATCACTCCATGGTCGGAACACAAATTTCAAAATTTCATTTGGTTGGAATCGAACTCCATATGAACTAAATTCATCTGCTCAAACACATTCTCAATATATAAGTTCATTTAATCATTTTCATGAGGAATGCCTAGAACTTATAACAATTTTTTTTCCTTATAAACTCTTCACGTAGGTCATTATTTGTTCACCCTCTCCTCCCGACACATCAGATGTCGTTGAATCTACACTATTAGAGAATCTCTTCATAGTAAAACTTATCGTTCCTTTATATTGAATTGTGTCTGCTTGTGTGTATTTTGAAGACATGGATGTTGAACACGGGCTATTAAATTTCCTCGTAGACCAGTTAACATAAAACATAAGAATGCACAATATATTTTGAAAATCGAATGTAAAAATTCTATATAAATCATAGACACACTGAGAATTGATAAAACTATTCATGTATGTTTCATATAACACATGGTCATCCCGAAGAAAGGTTATCAAGACCGTGTCAAAAAATCATTTGGACCATATTGAAATCTCTCCCAAGCATTCCATTGGGATCATATATCATGTGTTCTCTCGTAATATGTGAGTCTTGCATTCTTCTTCTTCTTCTAGGTTTGATTGTTGACTCCTCTTGTAAATCATTATTTTGCATTCTTCTTCTTCTCATTGTTCGTATTGGTTGTAATGTTGTCTCCTGTTGCACACTATCATTCTCTAAATTATTTGCAACATCTACATTCATTATATCTTGGGCCAAGTTTCTGGTGTTTTGAGCACGCGATCCATCGATGTTGAATTTCCGCCCAGAAGTTAACTTCAACATTACCATCCATTCTACGATAATTCCTCTGAGATGCTTCACGGTGAAGTTCTTGTCTATGTAGTCTTTCCTCCTCTTGCAACTGACCTAAACGAATATGTCTTTGTAACCTTGCTCTTGATACATGTGAGTCATCTTGAGATGATCGTTCATGAATTATTGTCATGTTATTTGCATGTTGTCATCTTTCTGCATCTAATTCTTCATTTGTTAATTCAGCCCTCCATTCTGTGAACCTTTATCTATCGTTATCATTTCAAAGTTTCATTTGTTCCTCTCATTGCATATCTCATTTCTTGTTGTCTCCTTCTGTGATATTGTCTTTGATATTCTCTTCGATATGCTCTTCTTTCATCTTCATTTTCAAAATTTAATCGTGGTCGAGCCACACCTATAAAGTATTTTCAAAAATTTTTAATTATTTATATAACTAAAAAATCCACGTACATGTAATAGAAATCAATCATATATTATCCAAGTTGTAACAATTAGCAAGGCTAGTCAAAAAATGATATGAATTTAAGAGAATAGGAGATTAGAAAAAGCGTTTCCATTTCCATATCTATGACCTTTTGTTTGATTTTTAATAGTTTTTTCACCAACACACTAAAAACACTATGCAATTTATAAAATCATTTATATAAATAATGTAATCAAATCCTCACATTCTCGTCTTTCTTCCTCAAGAAACCGATATGAGCGAATCTATCCTTGTATCCTTATTCTTGATACATTTGAGTCATCTTGAGACGATTCTGCACGAATTGTCATCATGTTATTTGCATGTTGTCATCTCTCTACATCTATTTCTTCATTTGTCAATTCAACCCTCCATTCTGCAAACACTCTTCTATCATTATCATTTCGATGTTTCCTTTGTTCCTCTCATTGCGCATCTGTCATTTCTTGTTGTCTTCTTCTGCGATATTGTCTTTGATATTCTCTTTGATATTCTTTTCTTTCCTCTTCATTTTCAAAATTTAATCTTGGTGGAGCCATGCCTATAAAGTATTTTCAAAAAATCACCTAATTATTTATATTATTTAAAACTCCATGTACATGTAATAGGAAATAATCATATAGTATAGAGAATCTAAAAATTATGAAGGATGCTCAAAATATGATATGAACTAAAGTGACACAAACTATCACATTTACAAATAACAAACAATACCTCAATTCTCTATTAACACAACAATTCTTCATTGACGTCATTGTATAAATCGTTATTATACAGGTAAGTTGTGACAATTCAACAATGTTCCTCTCATAAATAACACAATATCAAAGACAAAAATATAAAACAAATAATTCTCAATTGCGTATTCAAAAATCAGCTATATCCATGTCCTTTAATGAAATAAATGCACACCACCTTGTAAAGAAATGTTCAAATGCACATATCCACGTTAATCATTGCTTGAAAAAACACAACATACAAAAAATAACATCTCATCCACTCACAAAAATGAAAAACATTATGATGGAACCATAGTTCCTTGAGAATTTATATTAAAACATTTTTCCAAGCATACACAAAATATGATTTCACGGTTTCGCTATAGAAATATAAAATATTTATATTTGACATTTCTTATAGAAAAACCGCATTGTCAGAAGATGCATATGTTATACATACATCAGGATGTCCCTCGTTATGTTGCTTTAAAAACTTTTTCGAGAACACAGGATGACATCCAAATTAGGACGTACTAATTTACAAAAACATCCCATTTGCTCTTAGCTCCCATTGAAAAAGGCATGCAACAATAGATTCCGAGTTGGACAAATATCCACAAATGTTCCCAATGAAAATAATGTAAGGATATATATACGCATACAAAAATTTCTCATAAACATCACATTCTTTTTTTTCAGAAAGTTTTATATTAGTCAATGTCTTAAAATTATAAATTTACAAATATTCTTTTTTTTCACAATGCACACTAAGATGTTAAAAATTGTCTATATAATAAAAGCAAAATCTTAATAATTGAACTATTTAAAAATTATCTATATAACAAAAGCAAAATCTTAATAATTGAAATATTTTACAAGTTTCTATAATTTTTAGATGATATTGCTAATACATTTCTAATTGTAATGCGATTGTTTTTTAAAAGAAAAGTTTGTAGAGAGACTATCACATCTCACTCTAAGTTACTACTATTATAAATTACATATCACTTTGAATAATAACTATTTAAAAACATTATATAAGTAAATTGTTAAAGTAAAAATAAATAGTTTTACATGGGTTTATTAAAAATAAAACATTATTAAAGTAATAATTACCATGTACACATAGAAATGTTTATATAAATATGAAACCTATATTAAACATGAAGTATATTGTATAATGTGTAAGGGAAATTTTTTATTCAATATATGGGTTTATTAAAAAAACAAACATTATTAAAGTAATAATTACCATCTACACATAGAAATGTTTACTGAAATGAAACAAAAAGAAAAAGATCTTCTTAAAGTTATTGAACACATGTCACAATTTCCAATCCAAGTTTGTTTGGAAGGAACAAATTAAATTATTATAATACGTAATTATGTAATCAAGTTTTTAATAACTTATTTATTACTTAAAATTATTTACCTAATAATATATTGCATATTTAAACTTATTTATTTATTTAAACATTATATTTTAAATTAACACATTAAAAGTATTTTTTACTTGTTTAAACAATTTATTTACTTTAATTTTTAAATATAATTCACTTCCCCACACCCGATAATTTAAAAATTAAGTTACTAATATATATTTTTAAATTATGTAACCTTTAAATTATTTACTTCCCACACCTAAGAATTTAACAAATTAAATTATTTACTTCCCCACACCCTCTTCACTTTAATTTATGTAATTTCCCCAAGAATTAAATTAAATTAGTAAATTACTAAAGTTAAATTAAATTAGTAAATTACTAAAGTGTTTAAAAATTAAATTAATAAAGTGTTTAAAAAAATATTTTATTTACTTCCCCACACTTGAATTTAATAAATTAAATTATTTACTTCCCCACGAATGTAACTTTTACTTTAATTTTAAATTAAATTAGTAATTACAAAAGTTAAATTAAATTACTAAAGTGTTTAAAAAATTAAATTACCAAAGTGTTTTTTACCTTTAAATTATAAAATTAATTTAATAAAATATTTTTTACCTTTAAATTATTTACTTCCCCACACCCGAGAATTTAACAAATTAAATTATTTACTTCCCCACACCGAGAATTTAACAAATTAAATTAGTAAAGTGTTTTGTAACTTCCCCACACGAATTTTACAAATTAAAAATAAATATCACGGACACAATTTCACGGGCACGACATCAGACTCCTCCACTCAATATATATATATATAAATGAGAATGCCTCTCGTTATGTCTCCACACCTATAAAGTATTTTCAACAAATTTTGTAATTATTTATATAACTAAAAAATCCACATACATGTAATAGAAATCAATCATATATTATCCAAGTTGTAACAATTAGCAAGGCTAGTCAAAGAATGATATGAATTTAAGAGAATAGGAGATTAGAAAAAGCATTTTCATTTCCATATCTATGACCTTTTGTTTGATTTATAATAGTTTTTTCACCAACACACTCAAAACACTATGCAATTTATAAAATCTTTTATATAAATAATGCAAGTAAATCCTCACATTCTCGTCTTTCTTCCTCAGGAAACCGATCTGTACGAATCTGTCCTTGTATCCTTATTCTTGATACATGTGAGTCATCTTGAGACGATTGTGCACGAATTGTCATCATGTTATTTGCATGTTGTCATCTCTCTGCATCTATTTCTTCATTTGTCAATTCAACCCTCCGTTCTGCAAATGCTCTTCTATCATTATCATTTCGACGTTTCCTTTGTTCCTCTCTGCATCTGTCATTTCTTGTTGTCTTCTTTTACGATATTGTCTTTGATATTCTTTTTTTCCTCTTCTTTTCAAAATTTAATCTTGGTGGAGCCATGCCTAAAAAAGTATTTTGAAAAAATCACCTAATTATTTATATTATTTAAAACTCCATGTGCATGTAATAGGAAATAATCATATAGTATAGAGAATCTAAAAATTATGAAGGACGCTCAAAATATGATATGAACTAAAGTGACACAAACTATCACATTTACAAATAACAAACAATACCTCAATTCTCTATTAACACAACAATTCTTCATCGACGTCATTGTATAAATCGTTATTATATAAATCGTTATTATACAGGCAAGTTGTGACAATTCAACAATGTTCCTCTCATAAATAACACAATATCAAAGACAAAAATATAAAACAAATAATTCTCAATTGCGTATTCAAAAATCAACTATATCCATGTCCTTCAATGAAATAAACACACACCACCTTGTAAAGAAATGTTCAAATGCACATATCCACGTTAATCATTGCTTGAAAAAACACAACATACAAAAAATAACATGTCATCCACTCACGAAAATGAAAAACATTATGATGGAACCATAGTTCCTGAGAATTTATATTAAAACATTTTTCCAAGCATACACAAAATATGATTTCACGGTTTTGCTATAGAAATATAAAATATTTATATTTGACATTTCTTATAGAAAAATTGCATTGTTAGAAGATGCATATGTTATACATACATCGGGATGTCCCTCGTTACGTTGCTTTAAAAACCTTTTCGAGAACATAGGATGACATCCAAATTAGGACATGCTAGGAGAGCATAACAGGAAACATCCCATTTGCAAATCCTAGCTCCCGGTATCGAAAAAGGCGCGTGCAATGATAGATTCCGAGTTGGACAAATATCCACAAATGTTCCCCAATGAAAATAATGTAAGGATATATATACGCATACAAAAATTTCTCATAAACATCACATTCTTTTTTTTTAAAAAGTTTATATTAGTCAATGTCTTAAAATTATAAATGTACAAATATTCAATTTCTAAATACACAATGCACACTAAGATGTTAAAAATTGTCTATATAATAAAAGCAAAATCTTAATAATTGAACTATTTAAAAATTATCTATATAACAAAAGCAAAATCTTAATAATTGAAATATTTTACAAGTTTCTATAATTTTTAGATGATATTGCTAATACATCTCTAATTGTAATGCGATTGTTTTTTTAAATGAAAAGTTTTTAGAGAGACTATCACATCTCACTCTAAGTTACTACATTATCAATTACATATCACTTTGAATAATAACTATTTAAAAAAATTATATATGTAAATTGTTAAAGTAAAAATAAAGAGTTTTACATGGGTTTATTAAAAATACAAACATTATTAAAGTAATAATTGCCATGTACACATAGAAATGTTGGTTTTGTATGTCAGGGAATATGGAAACCTATATTAAACATGAAATATATTGTTTAATGTGTTAGGAAAATTTTTATTCAATATATGGGTTTATAAAAATACAAACATTATTAAAGTAATAATTACCATCTACAAATAGAAATGTTTACTTAAAAAAAAAAAAAAAAAAGAATAAGATCTTACTATCAATTATCAACTCATTGACAATTTCCAATCCAGGTTTGTTTGGAAGGAACAAATTAAATTATTATAATACGTGGGAAGTTATGTAACTGTTTTTAATACCTTATTTATTACTTAAAATTATTTACCTAATAATATATTACATATTTAAACTTATTTATTTATTTAAACATTATAGTTTTTAAATTAACACATTAAAAGTATTTTTACTTGTTTAAACAATTTATTTACTTTAATTTTTAAATATAATTCACTTCCCCACACCCGATAATTTAAAAAATTAAGTTTACTAATATATATTTTTAAATTATGTAACCTTTAAATTATTTACTTCCCCACACCCGAGAATTTAACAAATTAAATTATTTACTTCCCCACACCCTCTTCACTTTAATTTATGTAATTTCCCAAGAATTAAATTAAATTAGTAAATTAGTAAAGTTAAATTAAATTAGTAAATTAAATTACAAAGTGTTTAGAATATTTTATTTACTTCCCCACACTTGAGAATTTAATAAATTAAATTATTTACTTCCCCGCACCCTATTTACTTTAATTTTAAATTAAATTAGTAATTACTAAAGTTAAATTAAATTACTAAAGTGTTTAAAAAATTAAATTACCAAAGTGTTTTTTACAAATTGAAATTAAATATCACAGTACACAATTTCACTAGCACGACATCGACTCCTCAACTCAATATATATATAAATGAGAATGCCTCTCGTTATGTCGAGCCACACCTATAAAGTATTTTCAACAAATTTTGTAATTATTTATATAACTAAAAAATCCACGTACATGTAATAGAAATCAATCATATATTATCCAAGTTGTAACAATTAGCAAGGCTAGTCAAAGAATGATATGAATTTAAGAGAATAGGAGATTAGAAAAAGCGTTTTCATTTCCATATCTATGACCTTTTGTTTGATTTATAATAGTTTTTTCACCAACACACTCAAAACACTATGCAATTTATAAAATCTTTTATATAAATAATGCAAGTAAATCCTCACATTCTCGTCTTTCTTCCTCGGAAACCGATCTGTATGAATTTGTCCTTGTATCCTTATTCTTGATACATGTGAGTCATCTTGAGATGATTGAGCACAAATTGTCATCATGTTATTTATAAAAGACTTTACATGTTGTCATCTCTCTGCATCTATTTCTTCATTTGTCAATTCAACCCTCTATTCCGCCAATGCTTTTCTATCATTATCATTTCGACATTTTCTTTGTTCCTCTCATTGCATTATCTCTGTCATTTCTTGTTGTCTTCTTCTGTGATATTGTCTTTGATATTCTTTTCTTTCCTCTTCATTTTCAAAATTTAATCTTGGTGGAGCCATGCCTTTAAAGTATTTTCAGAAAATCACCTAATTATTTATATTATTTAAAACTCCATGTGCATGTAATAGGAAATAATCATATAGTAAAGAGAATGTAAAAATTATGAAGGACGCTCAAAATATGATATGAACTAAAGCGACACAAACTATCACATTTACAAATACCTCAATTCTCTATTAACTCAACAATTCTTCATCGACGTCATTGTATAAATCGTTATTATACAGGCAAGTTGTGACAATTCAACAATGTTCCTCTCATAAATAACACAATATCAAAGAGAAAAATAACACAACATACAGAAAATAACATGTCATCCACTCACGAAAATGAAAAACATTATGATGGAACCATAGTTCCTGAGAATTTATATTAAAACATTTTTCCAAGCATACACAAAATATGATTTCACGGTTTCACTATAGAAATATAAAATATTTATATTTGACATTTCTTATAGAAAAATTGCATTGTCGGAAGATGCATATGTTATACATACATCGGGATGTCCCTCATTACGTTGCTTTAAAAACCTTTTCGAGAACACAAGATGACATCCAAATTAGCTCTCGGTATCGAAAAACACGCATGCAATGATAAATTCCAAGTTGGACAAATATCCACAAATTCTCCCCAAAGAAAATAATGTAAGGATATATATACGCATACAAAAATTTCTCATAAACATCACATTATTTTTTTCAAAAAGTTTATAGTAATGTCTTAAAATTATAAATGTACTGAGATATTCATTTTTAAATACACAATGCACACTAAGATGTTAAAAATTGTCTATTTAATAAAAGCAAAATCTTAATAATTGAACTATTTAAAAATTATCTATATAACAAAAGCAAAATCTTAATAATTGAAATATTTTACAAGTTTCTATAATTTTTAGATGATATTGCTAATACATCTCTAATTGTAATGTTTCCGATTGTCTTTTTAAAAGTAAAGTTTGTAGAGAGACTATCACATCTCACTCTAAGTTACTACTATTATAAATTACATATCACTTTGAATAATAACTATTTAAAAGTTTATTTAAATAAATTGTTAAATTAAAAATAAATAGTTTTACATGGGTTTATTAAAAATACAAACATTATTAAAGTAATAATTACCATCTACACATAGAAATGTTTACTAAAATGAAACAAAAAGAATAAGATCTTACTATCAAGTTATTGAACCTGTCACAATTTCCAATCCGGGTTTGTTTGTAAGGAACAAATTAAATTATTATAATGCGTGGGGAAGTTATGTAACTGTTTTTAATAACTTATTTATTACTTAAAATTATTTACCTAATAATATATTGCATATTTAAACTTATTTATTTATTTAAACATTATAGTTTTTAAATTAACACATTAAAAGTATTTTTTACTTGTTTAAACAATTTATTTACTTTAATTTTTAAATATAATTCACTTCCCCACACCCGATAATTTAAAAAATTAATTTACTAAAATATTTTTTTAAATTATTTAACCTTTAAATTATTTACTTCCCCACACCCTCTTCACTTTAATTTATGTAATTTCCCCAAGAATTAAATTAAATTAGTAAATTACTAAAGTTAAATTAAATTAGTAAATTACTAAAGTGTTTAAAAATTAAATTACTAAAGTGTTTAAAAAATTATTTTATTTACTTTCCCACACTCGGAATTTAACAAATTAAATTATTTACTTCCCCACACCCTCTTTACTTTAATTTTAAATTAAATTAGTAATTACTAAAGTTAAATTAAATTACTAAAGTGTTTAAAAAATTAAATTACCAAAGTGTTTTTTACCTTTAAATTATAAAATTAATTTAGTAAAATATTTTTACCTTTAAATTATTTACTTCCCCACACCGAGAATTTAACAAATTAAATTAGTAAAGTGTTTTGTAACTTCCCCACATGAATTTTACAAATTAAAATTAAATATCACGGACACAATTTCACGGGCATGACATCAGACTCCTCCACTCAATATATATATATATATATATATATATATATATATATATATATATATATAAATGAGAATGCCTCTCGGATAATAATTTACATGACAATGTTGTCATGATTAGAAAAGAGCAAACTTCAAAGAAATCATTAATCATAATGGCCTCCGATAAAATTAAAAACAAATGGGAGTGTGTGGGTCCCATCTTTGCATCGGGATCCCACACCCCTTCCAACTACTTTAAATTAAATCAACAGATGGCTCTCATAATTATATTACCCGTTGATTGATTGTGAAAAGAAAATGGTGGGACCAAAGTAATATCTCTTATTAGGGCGCTGACTTTGAAATGCAAATAAAAAAGTAAAGAAATAACATTGCCACCGAAAGAGGTGGGCCAGTTGTTAGAGGACACGTGTGATAATTTAAATCATTGCTTTGCTTTACCGACATTGTAAGTGAAGTCAAATTTTTTTGAAGGTGACTTACAAAATATTCGTCCTGTAAGCCAATAAAATTGTTACAACGTATCATACATTAATCTAAATATTCCATGTTGCCACTGTATCGGTCTGGTTCACATTATTGACGTAAGTTCCATTTACTTAATCTCCTTCAAATGCACTCTTTGTTACATTGTTTACGAAAATAAACCGTTGAATCTTCTCACCAAGCTCCATTATAAAGAAACACCCGCCATAAAAATGGATGAGATTCTGTATGAAACCACATGGTTTGAAGGGAGAAGCTGAAGTTGGTGTAGAAAAGCGTGTGGAATATGAGAGCCCCACATACTTTCGCTTTCACTTTTTCATACGCCATGTTTGATTTTATTTTTGAAGGTTGGACTCTTTATTTTTATTTTTAATATAATTATCATATTTATATTATATAATATATAATAAATGTCGAGATATATATTATATAACTATATAGTTTGACAAAAATTTATGTCACACATCTAAAATAGGTGTCTCTAGGCTTTACCTTTTTCGGTATATTTTACATACATATATTTATATAACATAAATCAAAATATGATATGTAAAATGTGTCGAGAGATAAAGTTTATGGGCCACTTTATTTTAGATGTGTGACATAAATTTTTGTCGAACTATATATTTATATAATATATAAATATATGTAATATATACCTCTCGGAATATATTACATATATTTTATAATATAGGTATGCTAGTAGCAACCACAGGAGTTGCATTATACAGAAAATGATACCAAAAAATAAAGTCCGGAAAAGAATAGGGAATTTAGTTCATGGATGAATAAAACCACTTTTGACCCCTATATATTTAATATTTCCTTGAGGACCATAAGAATTCATAATGAATTTCATTGAACTATGTTAAGGTATATTTTCTACCAATTAAAACCAACAATATCCAAGATAATATATTGAGATTTTAATGGAAAGACAAATATTTATTAATATTTTCTAGTATTCATTTAGAAAAAATGTCGCAAACAACATCTAAAATGAGAAAATGTTAACAATTAATCCTTTAGACTCAAATATGTTTCTCATTTTAATAAAAATATCCCAAATAACAACTAAAATGAGAAAATGTTAACAATTAATCCTTTTAGACTCAAATATCTTACAAGGGACATCATAGAGGGATTTAAAGAGGGAACCATCTCTCTTAAGAGAATAAGTATAAGCACCAAAAATTCTAGGTCTTTAAAACATGATTTTCTTATGGATTTTATCAATAACCATATTATGATGTTAAAAAAGAAATCATTATTTCATATGAATCAAAATGTGAAAAGTACATCACACGAAATGACAAAATCAGATAATGAAATGTGTTTTACACAATGGACATTATTTATATTGCAAAAACTTAAGTCTTTCTTCCTCCACATTCCATTTTAAAATTACTTTTCCATTCTTTATCCTTTCATAGCATTCATATGTAAATGCAATAAATATTCATAGACTTTGCAATGAACTTACTCAAGAGATATCCAAAAATGTTAACCCCATTGTTTCCCTTTGTTCAATATCAACTATAGCCTTTGAAAGAGTCAAACCTTGTGATTTATGTATTGTCAATGCCCATGCATACCAAAACAATAAGTGGTTTGTGTGTCCCCTTTGTATTGGTGTAATTGGAATGGTACGTGGACTTCTATCTTCAAATGGTATTCCGAAGTAATTATCAAGAATGATCGTTATAAAACATGATCATAATCTAATGATGATTATATCGACAATGGAAATCATGAAGATGACTATGATGATGCTAAAATGAATACCTAAACATGTAAGATAACGATGACGACAATAATGATGATAATGAAAAATGACAAAGACTGTGATCATGATAGTGTGATCACGATCTGATTACGATTGTAATATTTAATTTATTTACATATTCACGTAATAATATCAATAATACTAATAAGATTAATATTCATGATGATGATGATGATGATGATGGAAAATATGTTGACTATAGCAGTAATAACGATGAAAATGACAAAAATGATAGCGATGATGATGTAAAAGATGGCAACTATGCCACAATTTGTCAACCTTAAACCCTAAATATGCACAATAATGATAGTGATGATAATAATGATGATGGAAGATGAAAATGACCATGAATGTGAAGAATATATTCACCATCCTGTAACGGCCCCAAATTTTACACACACTAAACATCACAAAGTACGGGATAACTTTTTTTTGACTTGCTTGACACATAACATGACACAACATGTCACCACCAAGGTTACAACTAACTCTGTGAACAACTCGATACAAGGATGACCACAAAGGTAACACGGAAACGTTCACACCCATCAAGGATAATTCACTTTTCTTTTTGACAAGACAACATAGAAACCACCACATAACACACTTACAGTTAGGGCAAGCCATAGTGAGAAATTATTGAAGGTTATTTATTTTAATAAAACATCTTGCAATTCTTAACTTATGTTTTCAAGGAGACTCAAGATATGATTCGTACAATTCATCTTACCAAGCTAAGTTTCTTCCTTTTACACTGAGTAATTAGCTTTAAGTCTTCTCTATTATGACATTTATTTATTTAATTCAATTATTTAATAAAGGAGGTAATTTAATTCCACAAGGCCCTCTATCCACACTTACGCTACTAAAACTCGCTCATACCCTTATTACAATATGGATTCACTTTCAACATACTTAAGAGAAAAATTACCAAGCACCTTGAAAAATAATTAGAGGAAGAAGGTCGAGTTGAATTCATCTTTAAGACCTCATTAGTTATTAACCAGGATTTTATTGAAGCTTGAGAATTTATCCAAAATTATTAAAGATTTTACTTAGGCTTCACTGGATGATTTTTTTACAAAAGAAAACAATTTACCTTTTTAAATGACAGAGAGATTGATTGTGTGGTTTCTAAACTATTTCCTCCTACTTATTAAATCTTATTTTCTTCTAAAAACTAACCATTGTTTTCCCTTAAGATCGTTTAAGAATCCACCATAAAAGGATAATGCTCGCTAGTCTAGCTAGGGATAACAAGTTATATAATTTTACTTTACAAGGATAGTTTCATCTTTGATAACTTATGGAATTACTTGTTCTCAAGTAGGTCACCTCTACATTAATTTATTTGAATATAAATTTTTGTTAATCTTCTATAAGGATTAACCAACCCATTTTATTTTACTTATAACACATTATTACTAAGTCTTAGAAAGATTTAACTCAACATTTATTCTCAAGGGTAAAGTTTAACAATACTCATTTATGAAAACAAAACAAGGTTACATCAATTCTTTCTAGCATGATACACAATCCAAAGGGACATACCAACTCTAAGGAACCATGAATAGGGAACAAGAGAGTAATAACATTGACCAAGAAATGCTAAACTATTCTTAGAATTCTGATAATCCATTAAGGTCACTCAACAAAGCGGTAATCCAATTTTCTTATATTTTCCATGATAGCCAAACAATCCAAGGTTTCCAAAGTTAAGATGACATAATCCACAATACATTATACTAAGACTCTGACCCTCTTCTAAAATCTCCACTGGACCTTATCAATAGTTGAACATAAAAAAAAAAAAAAAAGGGATTCGGAAAAAAACTTCTCAACTGGGGTTGATGCAAAATATACAAGTCTATCCCTCATCTACTCGCATAAGCCATCTACAACAAATTTTCCACAAGAGTCAGTTCACAAGAACTGAGCAAGATAAGGCTACACCAAGCCACAATAACTATTATCTAACAATACCATGAAAGGAAACACTTTATTACAAGAATTGGGTCAATTCTCTAAACACTAACAACACCCCAATTTAAAATAAAGTCTCAACCATGTCAATCAAAGAAGAAAGACCTTGTACTTCAGTTAAGAACAAAAGCAATGAAAGTATAACAATCGTATGAGAAGGGTCCTTGGCCCTATAAGAAGAAATAAACAATCTATAAGAAACAAGATTCCCATCAAACAATTAAATAATTACAAGATTGAAGTTTGATATACATGCCATCCATCTAAAATTATCAAAAGATACCAAAAGCATAGGCTTTAATGTTATATTTCTAAAAGACAAGAATTGATCAGCCCAACGAGGAAATCACGGTGTTCAAAGATCAACATGAAAAGCCAAGCATGCTAAAATTTTCAACCCTATAATCACTTAGAGTATATGAGTGAAATTAAATACACGGACACCACACAACATAAGTTTCAAAGTGAAGGAAAAGTATACTAGTCTTGACCATTAACTCCAAGAGATTCCCAAATCATTCAAGAAGGCCCAATGCCCTTATAGGCTAGTAACCACACACGAGAGAAGAAGGGAGTTTCATCCAACAAGAGTACACAAAAATTCATCTAAATTTTTATATCACTAAGGATTTACAAACCTCCACAATAATTCTAAAGTTTGGTTAATTTAAAAGAAATTACCTCTTTTCCAAAACAACAATATTTTAAGGCAACCCTTGGTAACATAATCAACCATTCAAACATAGGTACAACATAAATCACTAAGTGTCATTATCAAAGCAACACCTTCCGCTATAAAACCATAAGACTATCGATTGCAAGATTAGTTTTCCCCAAGGTTAATAACGTTCAAGACAACTCCATCCCAAACATTAAGGTAATTACGTTCATAGAAGTGACCAATCTTAATTAATAGCATTAACATTATAAAAGAGAAAGAACACAAGTTAGGAAAATAGAAAACACCATCAACAATCTTTCTCGAGAGGGAAAAAGACCAAAACAATTCTAGTATTAGCGGGGTATTGGAATGTATAACTGTAACCTCGAACTTAGGTGATCCGAAAACTAGTTACGGTTCAAGTTGAAGGGGACAATCAAAGTACTTCCTGAGAATGGCTTTAAAAACCTAGGAACAAGACTGAAGCTACACAGGAGTCTAAACACATGAGGTTTGAAACATGTTGCACACAAAATTATTCATTCTAAAAGTTTTAATACCGAATCTCTAACTCAGCTAGCCCAAGCATTGATCACACTAATCCTACAACCTTTCTTTCTCGATGGAAAAAAGGTTATCAAAGGGGCTTGAGAGAGAGTTAACAACATACGTCAAAAGAGAAAGAAAGAAAAACTTGGGTGATAGGAAGGAGCTTCATAGTTATCGTAAGCTTACTTTAACGACTGCTAATTACTAGCTGGAACAACATAATAAACTTGAAACTCTATCGTAGAGAAGAATATATATATATATATATATATATATATATATATATATATATATAAAATAAAAATGAATGTCAATCACTCGAGTAAGAAAAATAACACCCGTGAGGAGAGAACACATGCATGCTTTCCACTAACATACAGAAACGATAACAACTAAAACAAGAAGAAAGCAAGTAGAAAGGAGAGACCTCCCGACAAGGCGTCCAAAAGAAAACCAATTCAAGGAAATGGTGGTTTGATTTCATGATAAATTAAATATAGCAATAGTAGAAAAGTGTAGAAATATCTTTCCTGTTTCTCCAGCTTTGACGAGGCACCCAACACCTCAAATTCTAGCAACAACAACCCTCTAGTTGAATCTTCATCCATAGCATGCAAGGCAAACCATTCCACTCAATCCCACGTTCACACAGGTAGGGAGCTCCCAAAACCTTGAGCTCCATTTGGTGGAAAGGAAAGTGGTCTCATGGACTGCTAAGACTACAATAACTACACAAAAAGGGTTTAACGGAAATCCCGGGAACTCCGAGAGAAACAAAAATCCTAGGAGGAGTCACAAGTTGCTCAAGGGCCACATCCAACAAATGTTATCGACTGAAACCACCATGTCGGAGCATGAAAAATCCTCTAGCTTCTTTTCTCCATAAATTTTCTGACCCAGGGGATGATAAAAGAAGCAAGGCCAAGATTTCAGGAGCAATGAATACAAAAATTCTCCACAAAGTTAAAGAACAAATTCTTTTCCTTGGCCATCCATTTGAGATCATGATTTTTTTCTCTGTTTCCAAAACTGATTGTACAACAAATAGGAGGGTCCACACTACTGCCACAATGGTCTTTAATAAAATTTGTATTCCTTGCAAACATCCTCCCAGCCTGAAATATGGTTCGCTTCACCACAAGAAAATAACAGGGCATCCAAATCGTATAGCTCGTTTCCTCCCGAGAATGAACGCACTAATAGGTGTCAAAACTAATTAGTTCACCTAACCCAACATTCATACAGCTAGAGATAGAGGCAGTTTAGAATAGGAAAGGACATCCATTGAGAAAAAGAGACACACACCATCCCACACAAGGCTCTACACAAAAATTCTCCACATGTCTAGCAGCACAGAGAAAGGATTTGTCAATGCTTTTGCAACTACACGCGCCCGTGGAGGAGAAAAAGTAAAAGAAGGGAGAAGCGACCATGCAGGAGAAGAAATAAAAGAGAAAACAATGTCCAGCAGATGGTCAACATCAAGAGAACCCTTTGCAGGTTGCAACCATGAGCCAGGGAGGAATAAGAAGGAAACAATGATCCAAGAGAAAGTGGACGCATTAAATTAAAAAATGGTGTTTCAGTCTGCACAAATCAAGGTACCAAAATGAAATAAAATAAAATAAAAAATGTCTTCCACCGTCTCATGCCAAGCATGAAATTAAATGGTCATAAGGAAAAAAAAAGGAAAGGTAGGCATCCCACTCCCCAAAGCATCTCCACGCATCCACTTGCTAGGAGACAAGGGAGAATAGGAAATCAAGAAAATATCACGCCAAACAAGGGGGATAATTTTCCATAAAGACTGGTAGGTTGGTGGGTGAAATATCTCCACAAGTTTACCAATACATTGTCATTGATTTCAAAGCATGCATCAAGCCAAGGGGGAAGGAAGGAAATAGGTGGTTGAAGATTCGAACACAAACACAGGACTATGACCAAAACATGGAGACCGATGGGGAAATCCTCTTCATTTGCACGAACCGAGGCTCGGTCTGTGAAGCAACCAACAAAACAATAAAATCGCTTATTAATAATTAACAATAAAGTTGATAACAAATCGATGATCAGATAATAAAGTTATCGTCGATCGATAATTAAAATAATAATAATATTATTATCTTTATTATTATTATTATTACAACTTAATAATACTTATTAATCGTATTAACAAGGACCAACATACAAGCTTGACCAAAACAATAATAGCAGAATCGACAATTCAAAAGAATAATTATTATTATGTAGATGTTCCCTCTAGCTGGTCACACCCTAACAACATCAAGTCATCATTCAAACCACCTATCAAATTCGAGAATGATATTTTCCCTTAACAAGGTAATCGAAAAGGCGAAGCCAACAAAGATCAATAGGGAGCACAACAACATTAAATGCTTAGCAACATGGTCATCTAAGAAGAAAAATAAGAATGATGAACAGGTCATTACACATCATGATCTAACGCCGATTATATCGCGATGACTATGATGAAGGTGAAATGAATACCTAAACATGTATGATAACGGTGGAGATAATAATGATGAGGATGAAAATTAAAATGACCATGATCATGACAATCATGATCACGATCTGATGAAGATTGTAATATTTAATTTTTTTACAAATTCACATAATAATATCAATAATACTAATAAGATTAATCTTCACGATGATGATGATGGCAAAGATGTTGATGGTGGTGGTGTCAATGGTGGTGAAAATGATGATGAGGTTAATGATGAAAACATAGACAATGATAGTGATGACGATGACAAAGATGACAACTATGCCACAATTTGTAAACTTTAAACCCTAAATATGCACGATAACGATGGTGATGATAATGATGATTACGAAGATGACACTGATTGTGACCATGATTATGACAATCACGTCATGATATAATGATGATAATCATGACAATGATGATGATGACGATGAAATGAAAATGATGAATAAGACGTTGATGAAGACAATTGTGATGATGTTGACAAGGATAACAACGAGGATGATGGTGATGATTAAGAGGACAATAACCATGATGATAATGATGATGTTGATGATGATGATGTCATTATCATTGCTAATAAATTTTTAACAAGAATACAATACTAATAGTAATTAAATTTTATTAATAAAAGTTATTATAAATTAATATTTTTTGATTATTGCTAAATATTTTTTTGATAGGGACTATACCCTTGTATAGAAAGGCTCAAAATATAGATTTTACAAGTTTATCAGAACAAAAAAGATCAAAATCAAGAGCATAAGAAATAGTCTACCCAAAAAACAATAAACAAACAATGAATTAACAACAAAACAACAGACACATCCAAGATGGGTAGAAGAAATAACATTCTTTCCATTGGATTTTTATTTTTGTTTACTGTCTTCCACCCGTCGGAAACCTCCTTGATGGGGAGAATAACCTCAAGAGCTTCAATTGACATATATTTTCTACTTTCTACTAGAAGAGGAGGGTTATTTTCCCTTGCCACTGTATGCCTTGATAATATAAGTTTTGTATTCTCCATGCTCCCACCAATAGGAATAACATTAGTAGGAGTTTCTGGGACTAATTCCACACCAATGACTGAATCTACAATTGAAACTAAAGCATCCTTGGTATAAACAATCCAAATGCTTTGGAAGGGAATTTTTCCACCAATTTTTTCTATCAGTATTATGCTTTTCCAACCCACATTCTAAGGCTATATGACCAAGAGTGAAATACCTTTGACATCTGAAGGGAAAACCTTCATAATCAAGTGGTTGCATCCATGTTCGGTTTTGCACTTTAAGATCAATGTTTGTGGGAAGGTTTTTGGAAGTGTCAAGTTCAACAAGGATCTTGGAAAATATTGTGTGGGTGTAATCGTTTTGGGAATCAATGAAAAGAGTATCGCCCAAAACATTGCCTATGGAGGTCAAGCAATCATGGCTCCAGAATTGAATGGGAAAGTAAGGGATTTTGAGTCAAACGGGTTTGCGGGAAAAGGATTCTATGAGTGAGCTAAAAGGGGAAAACTAGGGTTTTAATATAAGGTAGGATGATTTGCATACCCATGATTTCCCCGCTATATCATATTTATCAGATATTGAAGAAAAAACAATAATGAAAATTCCTTTAGCACACGGATATAGATCTAACATGCCTCTTAGAATCGGGATCTAGTGTTTAGAGATCCATTTATGCAAATCTGTAGGATGTGTCATAACCCATTGAAGTAGAAAATCAAATCATGTTCTTAGTAAAATTAATCAAAATCCAACACTTCCTCGCTGAATGTGATGCTCGAGGTAGTGGTTGTAGGGTTCATGGATTTGCAACCCCTGTCAACATCTTTGAAGGAGACAACAAAATTCCTATGAGTGGTGGGAGGTAGGAATTTTTCTATCGAGTTTGAGATTCCGTCAAGATCCTCCCAAGAGATTCGTTGTAAAGTAGCGAGAAGAGAGAAAGGGGCAATAAAAATGTCGGCGCCATTAGATCCAAACCCAACAATGTCTCCTCCCATAGTCAAAAATTTCTTGTTGCCTACAGAAAAAACCCGGGGTCGAAGATATCTTGGGATGCAACAAAAAAAGATTCAAATCTCCTCTATCTCTAGTATCCCAACTAATATCTAGGTTCGGAAGTACATCGCCAGGATGTTTTCCTACATGGTTCAGATAGGGCTCAGCTTTGGACATGATGGAGGGATGGCTCACGAATTTTAAAAAGCTAGATCGATCTAAGAGATTTTTTCTTCTAACTTCTTTACATGGGGTTGACATCAAGAGTGCCACCTTTATCAACAGATATATATCCATATGATTACATAGCCTAAGGGACCTTACGGTGCCACCACCTTTGGAGAAAACAGGGCCACGCCGGCCGTATGGTTTAGGGAAATTATTAGCGTTTAGGTTTTTGCTTTGATGAAGGGACCGGAGACACCGTCATGTCATCTATTAATATTGACATTGATATTGATATAATATAATAATTATTTATATAAAAACTATAACACGGTGACCATGAATGTGAAGAATACATTCACGATCATGATCTAACGATGATTATATCGACGATGATAATCATGATGATGACTATGATGAAGGTGAAATGAATACCTAAACACGTATGATAACAATGGTGAAAATAATGATGAGGATGAAAAATGACAATGTTCATGATCATGAGAATCACAATCACAATCGATGATGAATGTAATATTTAATTTATTTATAAATTCACTTAATAATGTAAAAAATACTAATAAGATTAATATTCACGATGATGATGACGGGTAATATGTTAATGGTGGTAGTGTTAATGGTGGCGATAATGATGGAAATGGAGACAATGATAGTGATGATGACAACAAAGATGACAACTATGTTATAATTTGTAATCCTTAAACCCTAAATATGCATGATAAAGATGGTGACAATAATGATGATCATGGCAGGTGATAATGATTGCGAGCATGATCATGAAAATCATGATCATGATCTAATGATGATTATATGGATGATGATACTTATGACGATGAATATGATGAAGATGAAATGAATACCTAAACATGTATGATATCGATGGTGATAATAATGATGATGATGAAAAATGAAAATGACCATGATCATGACAATCACGATCACAATATGATGATGATTGTAATATTAAATTTATTTACAAATTCACATAATAATACTAATAATATTAATACTCACGATGATGATGATGGTAAAGATGTTGATGGTGGTGGTGTTAATGGTGGCAATAATGATGATTATGTTAATTATGACAACGAAGACAATGATAGTGATGACATGATGAAAATATGACAACTATGCCACAATTTGTAAACCTTAAACCCTAAATATGCATGATAACAATGGTGACTATAATGATGATTACAAAGATGATTTTGATTGTGATGATGATTTGACAATCATGATCATGATATAATGGTGATAATCATGATGATGAAACCGATGAATAATACACGATGAAGACAATTTTGACAATGTTGACAAGGATAACAATGAAAATGATGGTGATGATTAAGATGACAATAACGATGATGATAACAATGATGTTGATGATGATGATGTCACTATCATTGCTAATAAAATTCTAATAAGAATTAAATATTAATAATAATTAATTTTTATTAATAAAAATATTATAAATTAATATTAATATAATATAATCATTATTTACATATATTACTATAAAACAATGACCATGAATTTGAAGAAGACATTCATGATCATGATCTAACGATGACTATATCAACGGTTATAATCATGGCGATGACTATGATGACACCAAAATGAATACCTAAACATGTATGATAGTAATAGTGAAAATAACGATGATGATGAAAAATGACAATGACCATGATCATGATAATCATGATCACGATATGACGATGATTGTAATATTTAATTTATTTACAAATTCACATAATAATATCAATAATACTAATAAGATTAATATTCATGATGATGATGATGGTGAAGATGTTGATGGTGGTGGTGTTAATGGTGGCGATAATGATGACAATGAAGACAATGATAGTGATGATGATGAAAAAGATGACAACTATGCCACAATTTGTAAACCTTAAATGCTAAATATGAATGACAATGATGGTGATGATAATAGTGATTATGAAAGGCGACAATGATTATAACCACGATTGTGACAATCATGATAATGATATAACGATGATTATATCGACGATGATAATAATGATGCTGATGATGGTGATGATGAAATGAAAGTGATGAATAAGACACTAACAAAGACAATTATGATAACAATGACAAGGAAAACTACGATGATGATGGTTACGATTAAGATGACAATAACCATGATGGTAACGATGGTTTTGATGATTATGATGTCACTTATTATTGCTAATAAAAGTCTTATTTTATTATTTATATTATAATATTAATTACAATAAATTGATTCTATTATAATTTATGATTATGACAATTTTAGATATTATAATTAATATAATATAATACAATGTTATATATTATAATAAATATATTACAAATTATTATAATATGTATGTATTTACTTATTCACCTAATATGTTGCCTATTTAAATAATTTATTTTCTAATTTATCTAATATATTATATGTATTTATTTATTAACAATAATTTAATGTAATCTATTTATATTTATTTACTTACCTAATATGCTACCTATTTAAACTTATTTTCTCATTTAAAAATTGATTTTACTTATTTACCTACTAATATGTCACCTATTTAAATAATTTATTTACTTAAATATGTTATCTATTTAAATAATTTGTTTACTTATGAAAGTGTATTAAATGAGGTTCCTTTTGTTTTCCTTTTATGTGTGTGTGATTAGTGCACTTGGAGTTTTTTTTTGTTTGTGATGCTTTGGGAGGCATATGTAGTTGTTGGTGATGCTTTGGGAGGTATATGGAGTTGTTTTGTGATGTTTTAGGAGGTGTATGGTGTTGGTGTTATGATTTATGTGTACTCTTGTGAGTCTAGTTGTGTTTTGTGATGTTGAGGATTGATGCTCCTCATTGTTGGTATGATGTTGTTTCCATCTTGACCCTATATAGCTACAGATTATGGTTTTGAGTTTATTGAAACCCTTGTCTGTGTACATGTTGGGAATTCTATGTTGTTGTAGTTTGTTTATCTTACGAGTACCTTTGTGTTAGAAGCATGTGTGATAAGTATTGTGTTGTTAGGGCTATGTATGTTCCTCCCATGGGTTAGTTGAGTTCTTATGATGTGATACGGTCGTGGAAGTATGTAGAAATATATCTTGTGAACCATTAATATTGTGTTGTCCTTGATGTAGTATTGTGATGTCATTTTTATTGGGCACCTGCAAACATAAGACAACTAAAATCCTAAGAATTGAAATACTAAGAGTTTGAGATTAAAAAAATACTTTAAAGGAAAATGCTAAGTAATAAAGTAAAAGTGAAATGCCAATCTTCACAAAACATTAAAATTTATGATATCGCCAAATTTAGTTTGTTTCCTTGTGGTCATGTTATACCGAACATATGTTTTGTTAAACCAAAATGTGTCATTATTGAATTCCTTTCCTACCTATCCTTAGAGCTTCGACATTGTGTCGCATCAAGGACGATGCTCTTATAAGGGGAGGTAAATGGAGTTCCTGAAAAAGAGATATAATATACAAAACAAAGAAAGGGTGCGTAGGCAGGTGGGCAAGTGGGTGAGTGGGGTATGTGATCCCCTCCCACATGAAGGCACATGGGCACCCATAATAACCAATCAAACCTGTCATTCCCTGACATAAAAATAGTTGGATTTTATTTGAGATTCAAAGGCTTAGACCATGCTCTAACACAAAGAAACGTTGTAAATTTAGCAGTTTGGATAGTTATAGCAATGGCGAGAATGCGGGTAGCATGGGTTTCCCCACAAATGGTTTCATTGTTTCACTGATGAAGCAAATAGGTCTCAACCCCGATCGGTTTATATTTTCCATCTTCCTCTTAGCCTGTGTGCCAAATTAGAGGTTTTGTCAGATATTGTAGTTGGAAGCACTCTAGTAGATAGGCATGCAAAATGTGGAAGCATATGTTTGGCATGTGAACTGTTTTCTTGAATTCCTGAAACATGGCCTTATGGATTGTAATGATGGCGAATATGTATAAAATGATTTTTTCAAAAAAAGGTTGTGGAAGCTTTCAAGAAATGGAAAGTCAGGGTTCATAGTCTTTGCAAGCACCCTCCATGCTTGTACCAAAACATGAGCTCTCGAAAAGAGTATGGAAATCCATCAAAGCATAATGGAAATCTGATTTATTTCCAGCTTCCTCTCGAATATGCCAAATTGTGGGTTTTTTTAGATGTGTAGTTGCAAATTCTTGTGTAACCTTGGGTGAAATACATGGGAGCATACACATGGCCTGTGAAATGCTTGACAAGAAATATGGCCATTGTTCTCTTGCAATCGGCTCATCCGTTGAGCAAAGTAGACCTAGGATAGAGAGAAATAACATTGTTTTATAATTAGAAACTGAAAATATTTGTAATTTCTCAATCAATCTTCTCAGCAATGCAACTGTAGCTTTTGGTGTGCCTTTGAATATTTATCAGATGGTGTGTTTATCTGATCTTCAATGAATAAAGATGAGATTCAAAAGATGGGTTTATGGGAATTCAATAAAGGGTTCCTCCTGAGTTGCATAGATTACTTGTTATCTTGTTGCAGAATATTTGAAGGGACTAGGGAGAGGATGCAGTTAAATATTAGTAAAAGGACACTACAATAAATATTTGAATGTATTAATATGAAGAAAATTACATAGATGATTATGATGAAAATGGCTATTATTGTACAATGCATCCCAATGCTTAACTAGTGAAATCAGAGGTACGAGATCAAGGAACATGACCGTTATTGTCATGTTTAAATTCGTATGGTGGAAGTGACATATCTTCCATTTCTCCAATGAGACTAGTTGCTGCTATATGATGCCCTTCAATTTGGGGTTCTCTGTTCTCCTTTGGATTTTAAAAACTTTCAAAGAATGTACACAAATGGGGGAGTTTTCGAATGCTCGCGCGCTTCTTGTGAAATGTCCATTAGAGATGTAAAACCAAATCCCGCAATATCGATCGGATTCGTTCCTCTAGGCATGGTTCATCTCTCCCTATCTTTCATAATTTTTGTTCTTTAGTGGTTCATTTGCAGTGAAATAAAATTTTAAAATGTAGCATTATCATAGAATTGATAGTTTTAAATAAACTTGTTTTCAAAACAAAAATATGTCATGTCTGTAGTAGTCTTGCGCGATTAAAATAATCCTTGGTAGAAAAGCATAAACTCAAACCATCATTTTGAGATGATCTAACAAACTTATTGATGAAAATAGATTTCTTTAGTACCCTTTTTTATCGACAAGTTGAAGTTTTTCCCTTGTAAATATGTTGACCGCTCCCTTGTTAAAACAGATAAATCACGATTTTCAGAGACTTGCAAAATAACCCTCGTAACTCCAAAAAGGAGATGTTAAGTTTCCTACATGTACCTTGTCATGTGAGGAGTCACCGTAATCCTTGAATTACCCTTGAATGATCATCTATGATATTTTTTATGCCTTCTATGAGCTCTATTAAATCATTTTACAGTGGTAGGAAGCTGCTAAATTTGAAAAGTTGGATTTCATATCGGCTCGCACGCTTAAATCTTGGAAAACAAAATGCATATCCACCTTCTCAAACCTCTAGTATTTTTACTAGAAAATTTCCTGGAACCTTCAGTTTGGGGAAAAACACTCTTCTTGATAGTTTGGAAAAGACAATTTATAGGCCTCTAGTTGCAGTTTGACTAGGTCATAATGGACCAATTACGACCAGGTGGTTCAAACAAACCTATCGTCGTTTGAAAAATGTTTGCTAGTTCTCAGTCCCATCAACTTTGTTGAATTCTCCATATAGAGGGGAGATTTTAGGATGTTTCGATTGCATGTCTGTCCATTGAGCGTCGATTTTGGATGTGGTTTTCTTAGCCTTCAAGCTAACTTTTATTCATTTCCAACTAGGCCAATTACGACCAATGGCCTCAGAAAACTAACTACCAATCGTAAACCTTTGGCCAGTTTTGAATTCCATCAGTTCCTATGAACTATTGGTATATAGGTGGACACGTAGAAATTTAGTTGTGGTGTGTTTTCTCATTGAAAGACAACGTTTGAATGTGGTTTGTTAGCCTCGAGGCACGATTTGAAAGTTTTTGTAGCTAGCAGAAAATGTAAAAAGAAAGTTTTAGGACCCTTTCCGGGTTACCAAACCACTCTAAAAACTTGTTAAAACTTGTAAATAACTATTTGGAACTCTATCTCTTGGATTTTTAGGGAAATTTGACTTTTGGGAAAATAGTGTATCTCTCTCTTTCCTATCTCTTTCTCTCTCTCTCCTTGGTTACGAGATGAAGTGAAATGAAATGAAATGAATACATGTATTTAACCCTTTTTCTTTCCAATGAAAATTATTAATGTTATTATGTAAATTAAAGATGTTAATTATGTTAGATTAGGGTGGATGCCATGCTAGTGATTTATCACTTTGAGTTCATCCTCACATGGTTTTGCAAGATTCAAGAAAGATGGCAAAAAGGTGTTGTGAAATTCATTGTTTATTATTGTAATTCATGTAGGTCATGGTAGAATTTATATATGTATAATGTAGTCCCATGTTACAGAAAAAATTTATATTTGGAATTTGCTAACATGTATGAGATTAAATTTTAGGGATACCTTGGGAAATGTGCATTTAATCATAGATGTAATTTTGATTCATAGTTACATATGGTAAAAAGGATATATATATATATATATATATATATATATATATATATATATATATATGTTAAATGAATTTGAATTTAATATCTTGTAGTGCATTTCCGATGTAATACGATAGATGATTAAATAATTGGTGTTGTATTTCTTACCTTGAAAATGTAATAAAGGAATCTAACCACAATAGTCAACCCAAGTATAAGATTCATGCATAAATTATCTTCATGTGTGATCCTTCTTAGCATAGAATAAATTGAAACCGTCTGATGAACTTAAACCTTGTACTCAATGACACCTCTAGTTTAGGTAAAAAGACCCTAGTTTGAGTTTAGCATTGTAGTCAAGTATGTTTAACGACATTATCGTTAACCCATATTTTAGGAATGACATTGTCCAACTTTATCCATAGTACGTGGTGTCTTTATAATTTTCCTAACTGGGTGTGGGGTAAGGATAATGTCTTCTCTTTAGGTCCGAATCATGTTGAGTGGTGAATACCACCTTGGAAGTCACCTTAAGAGTCCTTGTTTGAAGAAATGACTATATAGTGTAAGCTTATGATTTATGGAGTAAGTTGAGCTATTACTCCCCTAGTATCCTAGTTTACTAACAAGTCTTACAAATTTAGATCTAGAATTTATACTTTTCATTGAATGAATTCATTGTGGGACACCCAAACGACACAAATAGAGAGAGTGAAATAGTTGTTCTATGACTTAAACTCTTGTTAATAAACTCTTTAGTTCCTCTCAGACTAGATATGTTACCTTGGTTACTAACATTATAATACCTTGGTCTTTAATGAAGCTTGTTTAGCATAAATATCTCCTCTCACCTTAAAATCATATATAGTTGAGGCATAGATCCTTAGGTGCAATTGAAATTAAACTAAACCTAGTTGACTAGGAGGTCAACTTGGGGTTCATGTGTAGTTATAATAATTCCAATCATATACTTATTCACGATGTTAGAAAAGTACTTTCGTAACTCTTTATGTTCTAAAGTGACGCTAAAAAGATACCTAAGAAATAATGTAAATGAAATAAGAAACAAGAGTATATGTGGTAATGGTTGAGGAATTTTTTTCACTTGAAGTCCTTATGGTTGATTTAAGCATTGAATTTTTGTTAAAAATGGTTACAATTTGTTCTTGGTGGGACTAGGAATTTGAGCCGAGATAGAGTCCACTAAAAATAAAATAAAATAAAATTATGTCATGAAAATGCATAATTGAATCGAACTAAATTTGGAACTAAAAAAACCATAGTACGAGAACAAATGTGATTCTAATGGAAGGAAGTTTATAGGAAAGGGAAAGTTGAACCTTCACCTCCTTTGAATCGTATTATTTCTCCCTCAAAAACTTATAGTTGGCCCCCTTGCATAATGAGGGTAAAATTTATCGTCAATTAAACATATTTTGAGAAACAAACCTTTAGCATAAGAGCGAGAGAATTAGGAACTTTGTATGCAATTTGAAATATGGAAAATAATTATGTAAGTTATGGAGATTGTCATAAGGGATAAAGAGAAAACTTAAATGGTCAAACTTTAAGTTGAATATGGAATGAAATTATGAATTTGTAGGTGGAAAAAGGAGAAAATTATTCTTACATAATAATGTTATTGGAATGTTAATCATAATGAAGATGTAATCATGGTAATGATGTGTTGTGGGTTTTCTAATCCTTGAGGCCCTATTCTTGTGGTTGGGTTATTTCTAGCATTCATTCATTGGGAAATTATGGAATCGACATGTATATGGTGTTGTCATGTGTCTATGTGAGTCGATGACTTATGAAAGTGTCATATGTATTGTTGAGTTCCTCTACCTTGAACCTTGTGGTGTTGCGTAGTGAGTGATGTAAGTAAAAAAATAAATTATCATGGTATTATTACTATTGTATTTATGTGTGTAAAATGTGGGTGTTACACTTGGTATCAGAGCAAAGGCTCATACTCTCGAACCTCTGGGAAAAATTGGAGTAGTGATGATTTTGCATGGTGCTGGTGGATATTGGAAGAGTAATGTGATATATGTTGTAATGTGAACAATGTTGTAATTGTGATATTATGAACGAACATGTTGTGCATATCACTTAGTGCGTATTTGTTATCATGTTGATTTTCTTGTGATGAGAGTTTTTTTATGGATTCATTGAGGAATTTGTGTGTGATGTACTGCCTTGTTGTGTGTGAAAGGAATCTTATTGTGGATTATGGAGTGTTGGAGCATTTTGGCATTATGTGATATGAAGGTGTATTGACATATTGAATGAAAAAATTGATGAAAAGTGAATTGGATTATATCATGATGTCGTCACCATGTTGTGATGACTAAGTGTTGTAATGTTATACATTTTTTTCCTCATATATATGATTCATGTAATATATGATGGTTCATGTCATGATTTAGGGGCATATGCTGAGCATATGATCCCTATTATACAATGATTGCACTTTGGGTGCAGTATGTGGTAATGTGATGTATCATAACCCATGAAAGTAATGATTGTGTTATACCCTATATATATATATATATACCATGCGTAAGACGCTATGGTTAATTTGTGTGAATCACCTTTGTGTTAGTGATGTAGTTGTGTGTTATGTTGTGAACCCTACACTAACCGACCCTAAGGGAAATCCAAAAAAGTTGTATGTTTGGAGTGAGGAAATGGGTATCATTGACCAGTCACTCGAGCCGAGTACGAGATATGAAGTGTAGTCTTACATAGGCTGAAAACCCACTTTTATTCATTTGGTATGTATGGAACTTTCTCAATGGGTGTCATGCATATTGTGTTTTGTGGACACCTTAGGCTTAGTAGATGGCAACTTGTACTCCTTTCCCTCTCCCTATATGGTTATCATATGGATTCAACCTAAGTGTAGTTATGACTATGTTGAGCCTTGTGGAAGTGGTGGAGGGTTGATTCAGATTGAGATGATGACAGTTGTATTATTTTATACGTTATTTTACGAGTTGAGGCTTGATGTTTGAGTGCTAGAAACTCATTGAGTACCACTTTGGTTGTTGTATAAGGCCACATGGATCTTTTGAGATGTGTTATTTTGCTACACATATTTTATTTGTAAATTGAACACTTTACCTTTTATTGCTAGAACCAGTAGTTTTCTTGATTGATATGTTCTTATATTTTGGGAATTTTATTTGGTTGTTGTACTAACATGCATATTTTTGCACTAACTATGGCTATTTGGCCTTTTCTTTCTTAGATTTAAATATTATTTTTAAGTTTAAAAGTTTTATAGCCTAGCCCAAGGCTTGGTATTTTTTCCACTTGGAATTTTAAATGGATTGTTATGTTGGTTCTAATGTTGTAATGTTTTGGAATAGGGTCATGGGATTCACCATGAGTGGTGGAACCTATGGGCCCGCTTCATTATATTAGGGGTACACCCCAAGGAGCAAGGAGTTACATAGAAATAGTATGTTGTTAAACCATGAGTTATTATGTCACTTGGGTTAGAGGTGTTTGGACCTTATGTGCCTAGGGCAATAGGGTGACCAACCTCTTTTGTGGAGTGAAAAAGAAAATTTATCTTTTTTATTGCTTTAGGGGAGGCATATGAGACTTGAGGGAGACATAAAAAAATTGAGGGAGACATAAGAGACTTGTGTGTGTGTGTGTGTGTGTGTGTGTGTGTGTGTGTGTGTGTGTGTGTGTGTGTGTGTGTGTGTGTGTGTGTGATTAGTGCACTTGGAGTTTTATTTTTATGTTTTTGATGCTTTGGGAGGTATATGTAGTTGTTGGTGATGCTTTGGGAGGTATATGGAGTTGTTTTGTGATGTTTTGGGAGGTGTATGGTGTTGGTGTTATGATTTATGTGTACTCTTGTGAGTCCAGTTTGTGTTTTTGATGTTGAGGATTGATGCTCCTCATTGTTGGTATGATTTTTTCCATCTTGACCCTATATAGCTACAGTTATGGTTTTGAGTTGCGTGAAACCCCTGTATGTGTACATGTTGGGAATTCTATGTTGTTGTAGTCTACTTATGTTACGAGTACCTTTGTGTCAGAAGCATGTGTGATAAGTATTGTGTTGTGAGGGCTATGTATGTTCCTCCCATGGGTTAGTTGAGTTCTTGCAATGTGATACAGCCATGGAAGTATGTAGAAATATGTCTTGTGAACCATTAGTGTTGTGTTGTCCCTGATGTAGTATTGTGATGTCAGTTTTATTGGCACCTACGAACATAAGACAACTAAAATCCTAAGAATTGAAATACTAAGAGTTTGAGATTAAAAAAATACTTTAAAGGAAAAGACTAAGTAATAAAGTAAAAGTGAAATTCCAATCTTCACAAAACATTAAAATTTATGATATCACCAAATTTAGTTTGTTTCCTTGTGGTCGTGTTATACCAAACATATGTTTTGTTAAATGACATGTGTCATTATTGAATTGCTTTCCTACCTATCCTTAGAGCTTCGACATTGTGTCGCATCAAGGATGATGCTCTTATAAGGGGAGGGAAATGTAATTCTGATAAAGAGATATATATATAAAATAGGAAAGGGTGGTAGGAAGGTGGGAAAGTGGGTGAGTGGGGTAGGTGACTCCCCCTCCCCCACATGAAGGCACATGGGCACCCATAATAACCAATCAAACCTATCATTACCTGACATAAAAATAGTTGTATTTTATTTGAGATCCAAAGGCTTAGACCATGCTCGAATTCAAGGAAACTTTGTAAATTTAGTAGTTTGGATAGTTGCAGTAATGGCAGAATGTAGGGGAAAGGGTTTCCCCACATATGGTTTCATTGTTTCACCGATGCAGCAAACATGTCTCAACCCCGATTAGTTTACGATTTGCCACACCTCATCCTATCCTATGTGCCAAATTAGAGGTTTTTTCAGATGTTGTAGCTGAAAGCACTTTGGTAGATAGGCATGCAAAATGTCGAAGCATACACTTGCAATGTAAATTGTTTGACTAAATTCTTGAAATGTGGCCTCATGGATTGTAATGATGGAAGAATATGTACAAAATGGGTTTGTTAAAAAGGTCATGGAACCTTTCAAGCAATGGAATGTCAGGCTTCAAACATTTTCCAGCACCCTCCATGTTCCAAAACATGAGCTCTCAAAAGAGTATGGATATCCATCAAAGCATAATGGAAATATGATTTATTTCTAACTTCCCTAGCATATGCCAAATTTGGGGTTTTTAAGACGTGTAGTTGAAAATGCTTGTGTAGCCTTGGGTGAAAAACGTGGGAGCATACACATGGCATGTGAAATTCTTGACAAGAAATATAACCATTGTTCGCTTGCAATCAGCTCATCCGTTGAGAAAATTAGACCTAGGATAGAGAGAACCAACATTGTTTTATAATTAGAAACCAATTGGAATCTGTTAGGTGTCATTGGTAAGTACTACCTCCTAAACAGATTGAGATTTTTAATTTATTTTATGAAAATATCAAGTACTTTTTCTATTAATTTACTTGAGATGGCTGCCCAAAACAACCACTATGTTTTTGTGTGGATCGGATTCACCAGTTGTCCAAGTCACAAGTGTGAGGATTATATATGACTTTATCAACTTGCAACTTGGAAAGTGATTAAATTGTTAAAATTCAAGGAATATTTGCCCTTCTTTCCGACATCACCCCAACCTTATCCCATGTAAGACAACATAAAGTAGAACCTGAGAGCCAATTTGTTAACAAGTTACTTAGTTTACAAGTTTCCATAATTGGATCTCTCATAGTACTTAGTTTAAAATATTTTTTTCAAATTGTATTAAAAATTTCATAGAATCATATATATTATTATTTGTTTGTTATACATAATCCACTATATCCAAGGATCACATATTTACTTAACTTTTACTTATAATTGGAGATTATCTAAAAATAACCTTCGAAATAAAAAGAAAAATGCTATCAAAAAATTCATACTTTTAGAAATAGGTGTGGCAATTTTTTTATTCAACCTAAGTAAAACTAATAATAATATAAATATGTATTAAATACATGATAAAACCAAGCAACAGACTACTCATGCAACTTATTCACTAAGCATTGTAAGTTTCATTGTGACTCACCATGGAGTTTTATTGGGTTGGATGAATATAGAGGAGAGAGGGTATGGTTATTCTCTCTGAATTTATTGACCACTTGTTGGAGACCATACTAGATTTTCTTCCAATGGAGTTCCTATTTAAATTCCATCAAGTAAGCAAACAAATAGTATACACATCTATGATTTGGGTAACAAGTCATGGACAATTACCTCTATGTTTTCCGAAAAATTCCAAAGAACATGGCCGATTCACACATATACTGTCACCAACAATAAATTTTTGTATAACATGTAACCCCCATGATATTATGGCTTATAAAATTATAGGGAAGAGGTTAAGGAAGGCATAAATCTAGCCCAAATTGTCCTATTGCAGATGCAAATGCAGATTTACATACCACTTTTTTTTTGTCACAACTCATTACATGTGTTTATGCATTATTTCCATTGGAGCTTTAATGTTAGACATTATCATATGCGATTTTCAAGTAAATGGACCAATTTTTGAGTTGTAAAGATATTAAGAAAATGCCTCCCTTTATGTATATTTTTTTTAAAATGATGGCTCCATGCACTTACAAATAAAATGAAGATATAAACCCTTCAGGGGACATTTTTGCAGGGTCATTACTACGCAAAAACTATCGATTAAATTTTTCAAAAAGAGAGAAGAATAATGATTCCATCGCATATGATTCACGAAGGAAAAGGTGGGATTGAAAATTCATGGTATTCTTAGTTACGAACCCCTGCTTGATATCAAGTTGTAATTTATGGTCATATATTATAATGTACTCACTTACAAATATACATATTTGTGTTGATAATTATCACAATTTGTTTCTAATAAAATATTCAAACGAATTACCATTTCAATAAGTACTTTTAATTTAATAAACCTAATTCCTATTTCACTTTACTAAACTTGCTTTAATCTCAAGATAAACTTGCAATACGTTGAAAAGAAAAACCTATAAATAAAAATATGTCACATGATAATTTTGTTTTTTTTTAAATAGTTTGAAGTTTGAAATAATGAAAAAGTTTACATGGGTCTATTTTCAAAATTTCTATATGATTATACCCCAAGACCATTTCATGAGTGATTTGGCTCTGCTAGGGTTTTTTTGCATGATTACGCTCGTGTTAGCCTTTTTGCCTTAGTCTTTTCAAGCTTTTTCTTATTATTATTACCGGTTTTCACAATGCTTTGGGCATTTATTCCGCCCATTTTGGGTGGCGCTAGACCATTTAAAATGGACGCCAATAAATCCATTACGAACACCAATTACCCACGGTGGTGAAGATGGCTCCCAAAGCGCGAGAGGAATTTGTCCCAAAGTGTACAATGAGGTAATGTCTTTGATTCTCCCTCGATGTTACTATTGAGATTTATTTTGTTGATCCTATTGTGTAGTTTTACCATAACAACTATTTAGTTATGTATTTTTGTGGTCGTATTCCGTCTGAGTCCTACCTTCAAAACTGGATTAAATCCCATTGGGAGTCTGCTGGCATCCAAGTTACTGGTGTCCAGAACCTCACCAAGGGGTTTTATTTTTAATTTCTGTAAGCCTTCATAAGTTCAACTACTTCTTGAGCGTTCTACTTGTTGGTACCTTGGAAACACTCTTCTTGTTTTGTCACGATGGAGCCCTGATTTCAACCATATAAGCGAGGTCTCTACGTGTTCTTGTTTGGTTGAGCTCCCATGTCTTCCATTGTAGCTATTGCCTTTTTTAATGATATTATCCATCTTCTTGGCCGTGTGATTTGTCATGAGCCTAGCCATTTATTTTATGTTCATCCACATAAACGGTTTGTGATAAGGTTGATCTAGCCTCTGATCTTTGGTAACACATTGATATCTGAAGTTGGGTCCATGCGTATCTCGCATAAGGTTGTCTATTTCAACCTTCCTAACACCTTCTTTCACTGTCAAGCATTTGATCATCGTATTTGTGATTTTCCACTAGCCTAACATGCTAAACCCTTTCATGCGCATAATTCACCTACTTCGTAGGAAAAAAAAAGATGAAGGTTAGACCCGTGTTCTTTAATAAGAAGGTGGTGAGAAATCCTACCTCAGTAATTATTCCTCCTCCTCCTAAATAGCCATCGAATTCTTTACCATCCGCTTATGTTCTTGCAAAGTCTGTTCAAGCCACCCTTGTCATACAGATCCAAATCACTTCAGTTAAACAAAAATCTAAAATTTGGCTATTCCATCATCTTAAACGCGTCACTCCCAGAGCCCCTCTATGGAATCTACAGGGAACATTGGACTAAAAGGGTCTAAGGTCTATCCTAACGTGAAAAAGTAACTTGCTTTAGACTAGTCTAGTTTTATGTCAAATCACTTTGGTATTTTAAATTTGGAGGATATGTTGCAGGATGGATAGGAGGAAGAACATTCCATGTTTATGTTTTCATGAATTGTCTCTCTTAGAATGTTATAGGTCTCATAAAATCCTCTTGAAAATATTATGTGAAGCATGCTTGTAAAATTATTGGAAATATTGATATTATTTGTTTGCAAGAGGTTAAGATTACTGGTTTTTTGCTTCAAACTTCCTTATCGTGTATTGCTCTGAATTTTCTACATTTTATTCCTCTCATTTGGAAGGAAAAGGTGGTGTTTCTATTTATGTGTCACCTAGATTTTCTACCATGATCTCTACCACGGGTTATGATCCTAACAATAGGGCGGTTTGGGTGATTTTTAATGATAATGGCTTTTCTTTTGGTATTTTTAATATTTATGCCTCACGATCTTTAATCCGAAAGGATGGCGTTATGGTGATGGTTAGGGGATAATTTTCCTTTTTCTTATTGGTTATTCTGTGGTGACTTTAATATGGTGGAACATCGTAGTGAAAAACTGGGCCTCTTACCGATGAGATGGTGCGTTGCAGAGAGTGAAGCATGGTTTTATTTTAAAAGTCTGTGAGACTTTACTTCTCTAAATTGGTTTTCTTAGTCTAGTTTTCAAGAAGGCTCGGTGCGTGTGATCAAATTACTAGATGGTGTCATGATACCTCAACACTTGGGTTTTACACTTTGAAACCAACGATCATTCTCCTATCACGACGTGGCTGTATTTTCTTTTGTCACATCACAATCTGATATCTTTCACACTAACTTGGGATGGGGCCTCTATTAAAATTCCTAGCACGTAATTATTTGTGAATGTATCTTTGTTGGGACATTCGGTGGTTACGCATACATTTCCCAAGTCTAGAATACTACGCCACATCCTCCTTATGATGTCAGTTGGATTTCATGGTGGAATGAAGATATTCAATGCACTACCAAATTCCTTTTCCACTTTGGAAAATAGGTGAGAAGATTCCGTAAGCATGTTGATGAGGCTCTCCAACAAGAGTTCCAGTGCAACCCAATTACTTGAGCTCCAACCATTTGACACCATCATTCAAGTTCGAGTTTCTCAACTTCAACATTTTCTCAAGGTTATCAAACTACATAGATCCAAAGGAGCTTAGATTTGGTCTCGTTTGCGGTGGTTAAAGACTGACGACAGGGCCTCAAAAGGGTTCTTCAAAATTCTTAGAGCTTGAAATATCAAGGAGCAAATCAAAGTTGTCTAGCTTTCCCATGCACGAGTCATATCCTTACCATAAATCTCTTCTTATTTTGTTGACCACTATACTATTGTATTTCAAGCACAATAGCCTTCTATTGAAATCAATACCACCTTGTGTCAATGTATCAAAGTGGTTCCTTGTAAGCTCATTCGATAGCATTAAAATCATTATGATGCTGCTATTTCTCCGGAAGAGCTTCATAATGACCTTCTTTGTCTTGCGGATGACAAATCTTCAAGTTTGGATGGGTTTCTATTGATGTGAAATCACAACACCCCTGAATGTCTATAACTCGATGGGTTGAGACTCTCAGTGTGATTGCATAACATGGGTACTATCTCCAAGTTGTGGGACTTGCTACTTAAGATAGACCTCTAGAGAAATTTGGTTCTTATTCCTAATCCTAATGCTAAACTACTTCTAAGGAAGGAAATGTGACTATCTACTCCTAATCTAACAATGCCAAGGAGATAGGGAGAGAGAGAGAGCATGAAAATAAATAAATCCTACACTACAGAGGTGATATCATCAAGAAAAGAGGGGTGTTGATCATAATCTCAACTTCTTCCTTAATTAGAGTAAGGTGAGCAATGGAGAGGATGGACAAGATGCATCACAGACCAAAGATAAATTTCACACATAGAACACCACTTCAAACCCATTAAACACAACTCTCAAAACCTGCAATAGACATCAGAAGTATGCACAATATACCATGCAATGATGAGAGGCAAGAAGAGACAATAAAATAAGGAAGGATGGACAAAATGCATCACAAAACATATTTTATTGCTCCATGAGTTCACACAGTACATCATTAGTGGGAAAGAGGAAAGAAAATTCCATTACAAAGCCATGAGAGGAGGCTTAAACTCCACATTCAACCCTAGGAAGAAAGAGAGAGGGGGTAGGAGAGAAAAGATGACCAACCTTTAGCTAGAAAATTTCCCTCCTTACAATATATAGGAAGAATGAGAGAGAAAGAGGAAGAATTTGAATCCTACTTCAACCACCCCAAAAATGCATTAAATTCACCTACTCTAACCACCCCAAAATGCATTGAAATCACCTACTCCAATGATGGGTTCCATGACACAACCCATGCCTTCATTAATGTTCCTTGTTGGGCAAGAAAGGAAGATCAAACCTCATTATGGTGGTAGGTGAGAAGCCTAATAGCCTCAAAAATGGTGGAATGAATTTATCATTTTTCATTAATGGTGGCAGGTGAGTAGCAGATGTTGAGAGCTTTCCAAAAATTCCTCCCTTGCTCAAATCATGAGTTCCCAGTTGAAAGATATGGCCATTTCGAAGGTCGAGGTCGGAGCATTTAACATGGGCTCACAATATTTAAAAGAGTCTATCCATGCAAGATCCACATGGCAGCCCCATGCATCTTAAGATTTCACCCCCCTCCTTTCACTCTTGAAGTTGTCCCGATTGGACACTTGGCATCATCTCATGGGCCTGCTTTACTTTTTCATTTTTTGGCTAAGTCCCTCCTATTTGGTGGAGTAACTACGTTGACCCTAGACACGTGGAGAGCCCACACTCATTTGGGACCTACCTTTTTGGTCTTACCTTTGAAGTTGCATTCAGTGACCGACATGTGGCACCTTCATTGATGCTCTATTGCTTTAGCTTCAACTTTTCAAATGAGCCGATGTAACTTTCTTGAGCCTTAGACACATGGAGATCATGTGCTTGTTTGGGACCCACTTTGGATTTTACCTTTGGAGTTGCACAGATGACATGTGGCACCTTCCACTGGCTCTTTTCCATGTTTGACTTTTCTACGGCCGAGTTTTCCTTTTTGGGGCTCCCACATGGTGAAATCTTGCGCTCGTTTGGGGTGGACTACCTTTTAGTTTTGAATGGATTCTACCCCTGAAGTTGACACTGAGATGACACGTGGCACCTTCCAAGCTGGCCTTAGACTTTTGCTACTGACTTGATTTTTCCTTTTTCCATCCCATTTAGGAGAAATTTGTTGGACCTAGACATGTGGAGGGCCTACGCTCATTTGGGGTCTCCACTTTTGTGCACCATATCAAAAGTGCACCAAAGAGACACGTGGAGGTTTCCGCTGGCCTTTTTCATACTTAACCAATTCAGGCCTCGATTGAACACTTTGCTGCTAGATGGAAGATGGAAAATGGAAGGAGAGAAGAATGCGAAGGAAGAAACAAGAAGGCATGTAAGGGAACATGGAAAAGAAGGTGACAAGGAAGTAGGGCATGCGTACCAAGAAGAGAGGAAAGTAGAGAGGATGCACATGCATAGGGTGTGAGGGGACAAAAAAGAAGGTGCGCATATGGGAGGAAGAGAAGAAAGTGCATGCATGGGAGGAAGATGCAAAAGGGGGGAAATGGGAAGGGAGCAGAATGCGAAAGGAGAGTATGGAAGTGGGGCAGTGAATATCCAACTAACGAGGAAAGATGCGCGATGACGAGTAAAAGGAAAGAGGGTGGGCATGATACGGAAACCCAAAAACTTAGCTAATTTAGAAGGCATCTACAGAGGGGTGCGTGGAAGAATTGCATGGCACGGGTGTGCACGAAGGACTACAACCTATAAAAATGGTGCCAAATGAGCAATCCTATGGGTGCACAACCTAAATGTAAAGCATCAGAGCTAGAGTGAAATTAAAAGTCATCCAAATACTAGGAGGGTTATTTGGATAACAATTTGGTGACTTTCGGGGCCATCTTCCTACTAGATGAAGAGACCAGTAGCCTTGGAAGTATCCATTGGGCATGGAGTCATGAATGATAGCATGGTACTAATCCTATTCTTGAAACCTCGAGCTCACTACTTGAACTTGGTGATCTTGAGCTTGCCCTATTGTCCGCACTCTCAATTTTCATAAGAAAATCTTGAAGGTGAGATTTATTAGAGTAGAAATTTTTCATGACCTGGGAATTCACCTATTCTAGAAATGGACTATCTCAAAACATGATTTTAGTTGCTCTGTATTTTCTTTCTTTTGAAATTAGCAAATGATCACACGTAAATTTGAGGTTCTTGCTACTGAACTGAAGGGCATCATACACACTTGTAAACTAAACCACAAATACTGAACAAAAAACTATGTAAAAAAGAGAAAAATCATACATGCCCCAAGTGGAACATGCAGAGTGTGCAAAATCACTTCTTCTTGTTGAAAAGTAAACCTACCTACTCTACGCTAACTGAGAAGTAAAGGGAACTCAAACAAATCCTACAACTGGTAGGGAGAAGTAGCTTCCCTTTCTCAAAATAGGCAGCCATGTATATGATTTGGCACTGTTGAACATGGCTTTTATTATGAGTGAAAAACTGACAAGAGGTCGATCCTCCACCCAAATCATCAAGGTATCAACTATCAATCAAAAATACCTCTTTTAGTTGATTGGCATTTTGATTGAAGAGGCATTGATGGTGATCCTTGGTGCTTTTTAAACTCATCCTCATGCTCATAAGTAAGCATGACTAGTTTTGGCTTCTCTTTTAGCTCTAATGAAGCCAAGTACTTGATTGGGCATGGTCTGATCCAATGGATGTGCCCATTGCTCTAAATTCAACTCCAAAATAAGTCTTCTTCCTACCTTCTTGGAGGTGGATGGTGTGGAAGAGATGGGACATCCTTATTCTCTTTTCCTTCCTCCTTCTAGAAGAACATGGAAGATTAGGATCTTCCAACCTTAATTCCGCAGAGGCATTGTTATTGTAGGTTGAACATCCTTGAATTGCTCTCTCCATCATTAAATTTGCTCATGACACATTGTTGGAAGGAAATCCTGAATTTTTTTAAATGATGTGATTTCTTAGATCCTCTTCATCAAATGAAATCCTGTCAAATCAATAATATTCAATTTGCCTCCTTGAGGACTTTTGGGGCAGCAAGTGTCTTCTTGATAGCTCTCCTCCATCATGGATTCATCAATCAAATCATCTTCAAACATGAGGCCTTCAAATGAAAGCAAAAATTCTTCAATAATGTTTTCCCTTCATCAAGTGGTTTCAATAATTGAAGGTTTTGATCTCTTTCAAACTTGCTCCTCTTCAATATGGTTGGAGGAAAACTAAGTTCTTCCTCCTCTTGACTGATTGTGGAGCTTGGATTAGTTCTTCCCTCAGACAAAGTGCCATTATGGACACTCCTTATCTAAAATTTGGATTGGACACTAGCTTTTGATTGATCTTCTTATTCTCCTTGCTACTGCAAACTCAGCCTTCCACCACTTGTGGTCTGACCCTGGCCTCCTCTGAAGGTTTAACCATCAAGGGGATTTTTGTAATCCCAAATCTAAGAGCCAAGCTTACCAAGATTTTAATCATTTCTTCTTTTCTTGGCTCTCTTCTTGCTTGCTCCTCCTTGACTAGTTTTTGAGTTTCTTCCCGACATGGATTCGGGAAAGTAAGAGGAGGAGGATGGAGTTTCAACATTTTGTGATTTTTTTGGTGGTGAGGGAAGTGGAACTTCTTTTTTTGGCTCTTGTGGAGGGGACTTGGATTTGGAAGGGAAAAGGGTAGAAGAATTGAGATGAGATGGAAGATTAGAAGATGGAGAAGGGAAATCAACACTTGGGGTAGGCATAGTGAGAAACTTGACTCAACATTAGGTTTAGATGGTGTAATGATTGAGAAAGAGGAAAAGAAAAGCTATGAGGTGGTGGACTTACCCATTGACAAGGTTTTCTTTTGGACCAAGTTCATAGGGCCTTATTTCCTCATCCATTACTCAAGTTGGGGAAGCATTTCAACCATGAAGTCAAGCTTCTCCTGTAGGCTATAGTGTCTTGGAAAAGGGCCTTCCCATGGACAAGGTGCCCTACAACCAATTTTGAATGCCTTCATTTGTGTTGTAGCCCTTGATTGAACCATGCCAGCCTCCATCCTTTGAATCTTCTCCAGTAGATCAAATTCTCCATATAATTGATTATCATCATATGCGTACCCTTGCTCTTGATAAGCTCCATAGACAAAGTGGTTTTGATCTCCACCTTTCTCATATGGGTAAGCATAATGGTTGTGAATCTGATCATAATGCTGATTTGGAGGAGATTTGAGAAATACATTGGAGGTGGACTACACCATTGTTGTTGTAAGTGTGAATTCCAAGATGGGAATGAAGTCATGATTGCACAACTTCATGGAATGGAAGAAAATGAAAGATATGGAAAGAAGAATGGGTGGAAATGGATGGAAGGAAAGTCTATGTACTCAGAGGATGGGTTGTTGACCAGATGGAGTCACCAGATGTGCTTGCATGTGCCTCTAAAGGCTGAATCTTAACAAGAACACACCAACATGCTAAGATGAAGTGGTAAGGTGCTTCAAACCTCCCACCAGGCATGCCAAAACTATTGAGTGTGGTCACATGGTGGCTTAAGATTTGTTGTTTGATAATGAGACACCTTGGAAATATGAGAGAATATAACCTCTAGTGTCCCACCAAAGGTGTGCCATAACTATTGATTTTGGTTGCATGATGGCTTAAGATTTGTTGTTTGATAATGAGACACCTCATAAAGATGAGATAATATAACTCAATGTCCCACCTGGGCATGCCAAAACTGTTGATGAGAAATCACAATACCCTTAATGTCTGCAACTCAGATGGGTTAAGACTCTCAATTGCATAACATGGGTACTATCTCCAAGTTGTGGGACTTTCTACTTGAGATAGACCTCCAGAGAAAAGTCTGGTTCTTCTTCCTAATCCTAATGCTAAACTACTTATAAGGAAGGAAATGTGACTACTATCTACTCCTAATCTAACAATGCCAAGGAGACAGGGAGAGAGAGAGCATGAAAATAAAGAAATCCTACACTATAGAGGTGATAACACCAAGAAAAGGGGTTGTTGATCACAAATCCAACTACCTGAAATGAGAGAGGTGAGAAATGGAGAGGATGGATAAGATGCATCAAAGACCAAATATAGAGTTCACATAGAACACCACTTCAAACCCATTAAACACAACTCTCAAAACCTGTAATAGACATCAAAAGTATGCACAATATACCTCCAATGATGAGAGGTAAGAAGAGACAATAAAATAAGGAAGGATGGACAAATGCATCATAAAACATATTTTATTTCTCCATGAGTTCACATAGTACATCCTCAGTGGGAAAGAGGCCAGAAAATGTTGTTACAAAGTGATGAGAGGAGGCTTAAGCTCCACATTCCACCCTAGAGAAGAAAGAGAAGGCGGAGAGAAAAGATGACCAACCTTTTTTTGAAACATTCCCCTCCTTTACTATGTATAGGAAGAATGAGAGGAAAAGAGGAAGAATTCGAATCTACTTCAACCACCTAAAAAAATGGATTGAATTCACCTACTCCAACTACCCCAAAATGCATTGAACTCGCCTACAAAATGATGCGTTCCATGACACAAACCCATGCCTCGTTAATGTTCCTTGTTGGGAAAGAAAGGAAGACAAAACCTCATTATGGTGGTAGGTGAGAAGCTTCCGACAACCTCATAAATGGAAGACAAAATTTATCATTTTTCAAAATGGTGGCGGTAGGTGAGTAGCAGACGTTGAGAGCTTTCCAAAAATTCCTCCCTTGCTCAAATCTAAGTTCCCAGTTGAAAGATATGGCTTTTGAAGGTCAGGGTCGGGCGTTTAACATGAGCTTACAATATTTAAAAGAGTATATCCATACAAGATCCACGTGGCAGCCCTGTGCATCTTAAAATTTCACCCGCCTCCTTTCACTCTTGAAGTTGTGCTAATTGGACACTTGGCATCGTCCACGGGCCTACTTTACTTTCTTCATTTTTCAGCAAATTCCCTCCTATTTGGTGGACCAATTGTTGATGCGTAATCAATGCACCCATGAATATATACAACTCAATGGGTTGAGGCTCTCAGTGTGATTGCATAACATGGAGCATATCTCAAAGTGTGGAACTTTACGAATCGAGAGAGCTCTCCAGATGAAGGCCGGTTCCTATTCCTTTATTCAGGTGCACACGTTCATATTACAGAGGATCTACTCTAAAACCTACTCTAACTTGCCAAGGAGACAGGGTTAAGAAGATGTAAGAAAAAAAAACCTAAACTAACAAGGGTGATGCACCAAAGGAATGCTAAAACACCTGCTTTGCAATAAACACAAACCATAAAAATGTAATATGATCACCATGCACAAATAACCAGGACTGCAATGAGAGATCAGAAAGGAGACAATGAACACAAGAGAGGGTTGAAAATCATCTACAGAAATGCATTATCGCTATAAAAGTTGATACGAGTGCATTCTGATGGCGAAAGAGGCATGAACTTGCATTACAACTTGAATGGGAGGTTTGGATTCCATAAATCCCGATTGTAGATAAAGAAAGAAAGGAGGGTGCAGAGAAGAAATTTCCAACCTTTATAAAAATGCACCTCCTTACAATATATAGGAAGAATGAGAGAAGGAGGTAGAAGAAATCCAGGACTCTTGTTCAACCACCCAAGAGATGCATTGAATCCACCTGCGAAATTAATGGGTTTCATGACAAAACCCATGCCTCCATTACCATTTCTTGTTGGGCAAGAAATACCTCATTACGGCAGTGGGTGAGAAATGTGACAGCCTCAAGAATGGCAACCTATATTTACTCTAGTCGTAGTCGAGGTCATCTAAAGGTCAAGGTCGGGTGCCCAACGTGCGCTCTCACAATCTTTTCAAGATCCAAGCATTTAAAAATCTTAGCGGGATTTATGATTCACCAAATATTTTCCAAACATACTTTGGATTTGGAGTCTACCCATTGAGATCTGCATGGAGCCCTGCGTATTCTTAAGATTTTACTGCCTCCTTTCACTCTTGAAACTGCAATGGTTGGACACTTGGCCTCGCCCGTGGGCCTACTTTGTTTCTTTGTGTTTTGGCTAAGTCCCCCACCTTGATTGGAAGAGACTACTGTGCTTGAATTGAGACACGTGGAGGCTTATCACACATTTGGGACCTAATTTTGATTCACCCCCAAAAGAGCGTTGAAGGGACACGTGGGGATTTCCGCTTAGTTCTCCTTTCCTTAACCAATTCAATGGTTGGTTCTACCCCCTTTTTGAATTCTAGCCCGTGGTGATGCCGCACTTGTGCGGACTTTGCCTGCAGATTTTATCTTTGAAGATACACTAAAATGACCCACGGAGGCATCCTTTGGCCTATCCCAAGCTTGGAATTTTCAACGGTCGGTGTCCCCTTTTTGGACTTGGGACACTTGGAGGGTTGGCACTCATTTGGGAACCCTCTCTTATTTTTCCTTTGAATTTGCATGGATGAGGCATGTGGAGGATTCCACTGACCCTCTTGTACTTTCAACTGCTTTGCTTTCTCGGTCACCTCTAGACTACGTGGCGAGGGATGGCGCACATTTGGAACCCACCTTTGGATTTGACCCTTGAGGGTGCACCGATGAGACACATGGCGCTGTCCACTGGTCTGTCTTGAGTTTGGAATTTTCAACGGCCGGTGAAACCTTTTTTCAGAAAATGCTGCAATGTGGAAAACCTAAGCTCGTTTGGGAAAGCCGGTCAAGATTTTACCTTTGAAGTTATGCGAGATGAGACACATGAGGCCTCCGCCAATCCTTAGACTTTTAAATGGCTAGTGAAACCTTTTGGGATTCAAACCACATGGAGGGCATGCACTTATTTGGGGACTCCTCTATCACACCTTTGACGTTGCACCATTGAGACATGTGGAGGCTTCCACTGGCCCTTTTATACTTAGCCAATTCAGGCCTCAAGTGAACAAATTATATGTGCTTCCTTGGCGGGTCCCTCATTGTTGACTCCACATGGAATTCCCATGGGGTTTTGAGTTTCACTATTCCCTCTCACTCTTGGAATTGCATTGAGTGACACATAGTGCCTTCCACGAGTCCACTACTTTGCTTAGGGTTGAATCATTACGGATTGCCATTGTCGAGCCTGTTTGTAACTTGATTGCTAGTTTTGAAATGTGGGCTCGCATGACTGAACCGACTCTTCAATTTTCTTCTATGCAGGGTCGTGTTTGATTAATTTTTTAAAGGGGAAAAATTGGTCAATAATTTGGTGACTCACGGGGTCACCTTCCTGCTAGGTGAAAAGATCAGTTTCCTTAAAGTATCCATTGGGAATGGAGTCATGAATTGATAGCACAAATGCTTGATTCGCTCCTAAAACCTCAAGCCCGGTATCCTGCTTAGGACTGTTGCCCTTTATCCCGCTCTCCACTTGCTTGCACTCTCAATTTTCATAAGAAAATATTGAAGGTGAGATTTTCTGAGAGTAGAAAATTGTCTTGACCTGGAGCATTCACCTGCTTCTAGAAATGGACTATAGGCACACATTCACCTTTAGAGGCACATTGAACTACACAATGATTCAACCTAGGAGCAATGAGACTGTGTAAAGCACTTAGGAAATTGAAACCTACACTACAACAAGACAATGTGCATACACACTTAGAGGAATTAAAATCCTAGGCTAATATTTACAATGGTGAAACCTTTTCCTTTCAGTAACAACGTTTAAGATAGATTCCGTTAACCAGAATCGAAGCTCCTCTCCATCCAATGTAGACAATTGGAAGGCATTGCTACTCTTACATCCTGTGACCATGTAGGGGCCACTCCAAATAGCATCAAATTTAGAATGCCTCCCTGGCTTTTCCCGATCTGCATCCCACTTCAGACTAGGTCCCCTTCCTAAAAGGTCCTTGCTCTTGCTTTCTTATCAAACCACCTCTTGACTAAGGCTTGATCCTTTTCTATCATTTGAACTGAATGTTCTCTGATTTCTTCCAATTCTATCAGCTCTGCATACCTAGCCTCCATTGGTTCAAACTCAGATAATTCCAACTACTTCATGAGTTCCAATGCGGGAAGCTCTAATGATATAGGCAACACTTGCCTCCTTCCCATAGACTAGCTTGTAAGGGGAATTACCTGTAGATCTCTTTGGTGTGATCCTGTCAGACCATAATGCTGATTTTAGCTTTGTATGCCATATCCTTTGATTTTCATCTAGATTCCTTCTGATGATTCTTAGTAAATTATTTTTCATGGAATCTACCTACCCATTACCCTATGGGTAATAATTTGAAGAGGTGCTCAAGTAGATCCCATTCTTAATAGCCCATTTTGTGATCTTGGAGCCTAGGAATGCCAAGGCATTTTCTGATATGATAGTGGTCGGTACTCCGAACCTAGTCACTATCCCTTCATAAAAGTCTAGTATGCTAGACTCGTTTGCTTCTTTGAGTGCTACTACCTCGGTCCACTTGGTGAAATAGTTTGTTGCCATGAGAATCCATTTGTGGCCTTGGCTTGAGTTTGGATTGATGACCCCAATGAATTCCAATCCCCATTGCATGAATGGTTGGTCAAACTAAAATTGGGTGCAATGGGAGTGTTGCTAATCTTTCCTTTCCTATGAAGAATGCACATTTTTTACACTTCTTGATCCAAGTGTAACAGTCACTGAACACTATGGGCCAATAATATCCCACCTTCATTATCTTGAGAGATGTTACTCATGGAGAAAAATGACCTCCGATTTCTCCATCGTGAAACTCTGTAACACCTTCTTCGATTTGACCTATTCCGATGCATCTCAGTAGAACACTATTGATGTCCCTTTTGAACAAAACACCATCAATGAGCACATATGGAATGGCTTGTAATCTGAAGTATCTCCTTTTTCATTGCTCATTTCTGGAGGGCATAAGCATGTTTGTAGGAAGTGCATCATATTTTGAGTCCAACAAGGAATAGACACATTATCATTTTCTTTTTCTTGACCATCTTGTAGTACTAAGACAACTCCATTTCCATTGCTTGCATCAACTTGTTGACTCGAGGTTGGTAGTATTCACATAGTCCCTTTCCACGAACCATCTTAGTGACCTTAATTTCAATGTCATATTCCATGACATGAGTGATCCATCCTACACATTTCTCATTCACATCCTTATTCAAAAGGAAGTCCTGACTCCCGCATGAGAAACTAACAGCTGGATCCTGTTGTTTGAGACTAGGTGTTTGAACTTCTTTAAGCTCTTGATCACTGCAAGGACATTCTTCTTGATGAAATAGTACCTCACTTCATAGTCCTCCAAGCCTTGACTAAAGAAGGAAATTGGTTGTTTAGACCCCCTTTGTTTTGTTGCACTAGGATTGCAGAAATTGTGTCCCCACCACCAAAGGCATAAAACATGAAGTCCTTGGAGAAGTTTGGATTGACAAGAGTTGGAGCTTGGGATATGGCTTCTTTGATGGCTTCAAAACTTTCCTTTCCCTTAGATATCCACCTAAATTCCATGCTCTTCTTCAACATTAGTGTTATTGGCTTCAATGATACAGCGTGAAAATTTGCACAACCTGCGGACAAAATTGATTCTTCCTAGAAAACTCTGAAGAGCCTTCTTATGACTTGGCAAGGGAAATTCTTGAATTGCTTCAAATATTTCTGGGTTGATTGTCAATCCTTCCTTTGACATAATGTGGCCTAGGAGCTTTCCTTTGTGAGCCAGGAAAGTGCATTTTTTGGGATTAAGTGATACCCCAAATCTCCTACATCTTTGAAATACATGTCTTAGATGGAAAAGGTGATCCGCTACATTTTTAGAGAACACAGTGATATTGTCAAGATATATCAATACTATTTTGTTGATCAACCCCTTGAATTCCATGTCCATCTCCCTTTGGAAGGTGGCCCCAAGGTATTAGACAATCCAAACAACATCTTCTTATAGGAATAGGTGCCCCACTTAGTGGTGAAATCCGTCTTGAAATGGTCATCTTCTTTCACCATTATCTAATTATACCCTGAGTATCCATCCGTGGAGATAAAATCATTCTCGAGCATGGATTCTTCTGTAAGATTTGTTCCATTGAAGGGAGTGGGTAGTGGTCTTTGAGAGATGCTCTATTCAAGTCTCAAAAGTCCACGCACAACCTAATTTCTCCATTCTTCTTCCTAAGCTAATCTTTGTTATCCAAATTTACCCCAGGAGTTAATTTGATAACATACATCGAATTCTCAAGTCCTGAACAAATAGATTGATCCGAGGAAAAAATCATGTTTCTAGGGTCCTTCGTAAATTTTTCTAACTCTCCCGTCGAGGTTGAAAAAGAACAAGCTACGAGAAAATGTGAGAAAGTTGCAGAAAATAAGCTTAGGCTGAAAAAAATTGTGAAAATCGGCTAAGTCCTTATCCTAGGAACGGTTTGGGACATTCGGGACACCAAGCGCGCGGTTGGTTCGAAACGCCTCGGGTCACGCCCATGAAGCTTCCGGGACAGCTTGGAAAAAATGTCGTGATGCGCCTGTTTCGGGCCGGGCCAGAAACTTCCGCCACAAGGACAAGTGGGACAAAGGGGCGTGCGGGGACGCGATAGCCTTGAAAATCCGAGAGCCAATCAGTTGTAAAAGCTTACGTGTCATCGACAGATAAGGGACAAGGAAGCCCATTTTGAGTGGATC